>VZTL01032374.1:16033-31946 GCA_013400535.1 Scopus umbretta
TAAGAGAACCACTTATCTTGTCTATTGTATTTAAGTACGTATGTCTACAATGTTCACCTTCAAATAGCTCTTAAATAATTCAAACATGTTAACTGTGACCAGTAGTAGTCTGAGAACCTTGCCGATTACTCAAAGCAAGTAATGTCCAATTACAAACTCATTTCATTTGAAAGAAAGAAATAGCATTCTCATGTTGGAGTGTTTATAGTTTGGAAGTTGAACCAAGTATCCATATGGGTTTATCTGATAGCTCCTAAAAGTGATAAAGTAGCCCCAGGCCATACAACCTTCATAGGTGACTTGATATCACAGCTGTGTGTTGAGAATAATTCATACAGTAACTGCCCTTCTACACAGCAGTGTCTTTTGATCAATGCATTTATTTAATCTTTTGTTTGAAATGTTAAGTATAGTATCATTTCGGCCATTGCAGCTAAACTTTGGGTTTTATGTTTGAATGTTAAACCTCTCAACATGCAAAACATTCTTTAAGCTGTAGAAGTCATTCAACCAGTATGTATTGGTAAGCAGCATCAGAAATGGCTAGCTACTGTTATTCTTCTTTGCCTGTAAGGTATAGCATCCAAGCTGCCCTTTATGATCTGAAGGACTTGCACCATTGTGACAGAAAGAATGTAAAAATATGTGAAATCATCAATATCATTAGGTATGTTGCTGAAGGCATTTCAGTAAATAGCACTTGTTGCAAGAAGTTTTTTCACAGAATCACAGAATGGTTGAGGTTGGAAGGGACCCCTGGAGGTCATGTGGTCTAACCACCCTGCTCAAGCAGGGATGCCTAGAGATGGTTGCTCAGCACCATGTCAAAATGACTTTTGAGTATCTTCAAGGAGAAATTTCCATTCTCTATTTTCCATTCTATTTTGGGCAGCTCTGGGAAGTAAAATATTTTCCACTGGCAATTTTCAATCTTCTATGCTTGCCTGAATGGAATAAAGATTAAAACCCCACAAAATATTATTCCCTGGGGTTGACTAGGGGTGTTACCCATTTAAAGGCAGGTGAGACTAGGAAAGAAAGGCTAGATTGGGAAGAGGAAAAGTAGGAAAGAAGGAAACAAAAAACATTTTCTGGATTTTTTTTTTTTAAAATTGATATTGTTCAAATGCTTCAAGTTAGCATTTTACAGGAAAATGTACTTATTGATTCAAAAGGACAACTCGCATTTCAAGAATTAGCTAAAGCTGTTGTAAAGAAGAAATCTGGAACTGAAAATTCTTTTGTTTGGTTTTTTTTTTTTTTTCATGTATTAAGCCCTGCTCTGCTTATTTTAAAATGAAATGGCATAAAGTACATATGAAGCAGTATTTCCCTTAAATTTAAACCAAAGAGCATCTGGTCTAAAAAATGAACACTTTCATAGCCTTTCAGGTTTGTCTGTGATGAACAGCAACAATAATATTCCAGCTTTTAGAAAGATGCCTGGGCAGACCCTGGACCTGATTTATCAGGGCACAGCCCTGCAGACGCTGGGGTCAGACGTAGCTCCCAGATCACAGCCCTGCTCCTGCTGCTCCCTGACATGTACTTCACTGCCCCTTCTTCCAGTCATCGGAGTGGTCCCTGCTTTGGAGGGTTTGTTTCATATCTATCGCATTTTGAAAGGAGATCATTTAGCTTCAGCATCGAAATGGGTACCATGTCAGCACTGGATTGCAATGCTGTAGCGCTCCTTTGTCAGATGAAAATGTAAAATGGTATCAGAGAACAGTACCAAGTGTTGTAAGCAATGCTTTCTTCATCACACGGGAAATCCCCAGGTAAAGTGATGTTAAGGCTTCTGGAGAAAAATCTGAAAGCTTGTATTGTGGGTTATCACAACAAAAGAAAACCCCATCCAAACACAACCCCCAGATCCTATAATGCATCATGTCAGTAGGACAGCTTCCTGCAGACAAAACATTGTAGACCTCAGAGCAATAGGGAGAAACTGAATCTGTTGATGACTCCAAATTATATCAAAACATTTAATTATTTATTGGAGATGGGACTTGCCCAAAGAATTACATGGCCAATGTTATGAGAACAGTTTTAAAAAAAAAAGCATGCAAGCTTTACATCACACTGTGAGTAACAAGAAGCGTTATTCAAGCCAGAGAGGAGAGCTAACTCCTCTTTAACCTCTCCCCAGTTTTTCAATTTTTTGGGATCCTATAGAAAAGAAGCTGAGAGCGAGTTCTCTAAACGTACCAATGCATGTCCTTCTGTTAGGTCCCAACTGAAGGCCTCCTGATGGACAAAGACACTGTACCTCCCCTTTGACTTCTTCACATCCATATTGGCAATTCACCATAGCACATGTCCTAGAACCTGAAAACAGTGTTTAAAATAACAAAAAGAACAAAAATCTAGGCTGGGATCACACACTTGAAATTAAGTTAGGTCTGGATAAATGCAGAAAATTAATCACAACAACAAAATTCCATTCATCATTAATCAAACTGTTTATACATTAACACATTAGTAATGCAACTCAGGAACCCATGAGATAGATCTGAAATGCCCCCTCTCCTTCACTTTGTTCTTTCCTTATTTGCCCTTATTCCTCTTTTTTTCTTTGCTCCCATTTCTATGACTTCTTACTACTACCTTTTAGACTCAGAGACAGAACTGCTCAAAGTAGAAAAGAGGTTTGTTGTGTTTTCCACTGCGATAGTTTTACCATACAGAAAACTGTTACTCAGTAACGAATTGTATATATTGTTTACCATTAAACATGCTTCTAATATAGAATTAGATTTAAAACGATTGAGCCTGAAGGACTTAAAAACTGCCCTTTAGTTTGACTCTTTATGGAACAGATACCTGAATCTTAACAAGGCAGTAGCCAGAACACAAGTCTTGGTTGCCATAGGTTGGTTAGGAGTATGAAATATTGGAGATGACTTTGATTAACCTCTAAAGAGAAATGTAGGGGTCTAGATCTTGTCCGAGACCTATGAGAGGCTAGAAAAGTAGGAGAAATGTATTAAATACGTAGGGAGATATTTCTAAAATCCTGAAGACATCCAGGAAGCATTTCCCTAGCATACGATGCTAGGGAAAGAAGTAGTATTTGGAAGTGTTTACTGGAAGAGATGGAGGTGTGTGCGAAGAAAGTATTTCTGGCTTCTTCACTCTGGTTGTGTTCAAGGAAACAGAACTGTGTATAGGTTCTTTGTAAGTGGAAAGCCTGGGACAGTTGTCAGTTTATTTGAGACAGAAACCAACTGCAGGAACTTGAAACTAGCTCACCACTTAGGTAGAAAATGGCATGAATTCTGTTTTAAAATACAGTGTGTATATTGTCAGAGGTACTAGTGCTTTCAGAAAGGTGTATAATAACAGTGTATAGAAAAGACAACAATGTGTTGTTGAAGGTGCATATATAGCTGCAGCCATGTTATTTGATTTGAATATAAAATAATATGCATATTAGTTCTGTGTGCTATTAAAATTAATCTGTTTCATCTGTGATAAAATTATTTTTCTTATACTGCTTTGTTCAGACTTTGTAGCTAAGTGATAAAAAATCAAGGCTGAGAATTCACTGTATTTGCAAACGCATTTTACTTGTGTATGAATGAGAACATACAGGAGGTAAAAGTCAAAAAAAGGTGGACTGTAAATCATAATACTTTGTCACATCATCTACTTTGTAAGTGGCAATAAAGAAACTTACTAAACATCAGTCTTCTCTCATTGATAATTGTTCGTTTTCTCTTTTGTTTGAAGCTCCTATTCCTGGCTTTGGTTAGACCTAATACTGGCTTAGATGAACTGCTATTCAGATCTAGTATAGTAATTCCTGCAGAGTTTAGGTGATTTTGTGTTAGGTACTAACCCATTATCTATTTTAAGCAGTGGTCCTCTGTGGCCCAAAGCCACATTTTTCTGATACCCTTCTTACAGCTCCACGCTCCCTTGGTGTGGTTGCAGATAGGCCTGACTGCTTAGACTAGGTGGACTACATCTTGCTAAGGAGACTTACATCACAGAGAATTTGATTGAAAAGGAGCAACATTATGCTCAAAATGTTTGCCTGAATAAAACTATGAGAATTCTAGAGTTGGTTAAATAACCTAGCATTTCATCCAAGCATAAGCTTAAGTTAGCATCAAGTGAAATGGGAGGCTAGTAGACTTAACCAAGAATAATGTCTACTTGAGTAAATAATTTACTACTTCATTTCATAATCATAGTTTCTGCTTAAGAAAAGAAAGGCTCTTTGGAACTGGAAGGTGGCAGATGGGTTGGGTTAGTGAAGCACAAGCTGGATGTCTTTTTGCCATCTTCACTAGAGCTGTGAAGAATGAAGACTTCCCTTCTGTGGGAAACCTGGTTTTCCCCCTGAAATTTGGTTTCATTCTGTGACAGTGTTTGCCAGGGCTCCACTGAGAAATAATGTTTCCGTGTACCAAAGTGAAACGCAAGCTCCAGGGCTCACAGCTGCTAACACAATTTTCTTCATATATGCTTGACACTGGCCACTACTGCTGCTGAGAAATTCAGTGTTTCGTGCTGGCTTAAGCAAGAGGTGGTGCAACTGCGCATTTGGTACAACTCTGGTGCAAATGCGGAGTTTCTTCAATCAGCCAACCAGTCCTGAGCTAAGACTGGCTTAAAGCTAATCCAGCAGAAATGGTTAGTAACAACCTGGATCTAGTTTTCTGACTTGGTTCAGAAGTGTGGCTGCAGCGAGTGTTTGTGCTCAGAGGAGCAGGAGTGAGGGATGGATGGGACAAAGCTGCTGCTGGGCTCAAGAGATGGTTTCTTTTGACTGTAGTTCTGGCTTCTGCCAATTTCAGCTGTCCATAAGACAGTGGCCTTACTGAAAACTGCTCAGTGTATGATGCCAGCAGATACACAAGTTAGCTTGGAAGAAACGGAAGGCATACATATCCATTTCTCATGGATTTCAGGGCCCCACAGCTGTTGTCTGCCGGTGATACCCACCATGATTAGTAACGCAGAGGCACAACGCCGAGCTGTGCTGCAGGGAAGGGAAGCCCTGCAAAAGCCCTGGCCCCATGCACCTATCACAGCAATTTCAGTCTCCCTGCCACAAGAGATGGAGTAGGAGCTCTGGCTTTTCTGCCTGCCTCAGAGCTGCAGACCCTGCACTCCCGTGAGTGTTTGCTAAGGCTGGGTATTTTTCTAGTTATCCCCAAACTGACAGCAAACTTGCCAGAAGGACACCCAGCCTGGTGAATGGTTGTCTCCGAGGTTTGGAAATCAAAGCCCTTCAGAGTTTATGAGTCTCTGTCACATCCATGGGAAAGATTGTGCTGCACCACATACAGCTAGGTCCATTGCTTTAGGACAGACCTCTCGAGCAGATTTTTCCACTGCTGAGACCAACTAGCTTTCTTGTCCAACTGATGCATCTGCTTCAGTCCCATGGACTCCAGAAAGGGCTGTCACCACGTTACCTAGGGTTTTGTGAAATTCAAAATGCCTGTGTGGAACAGCTCAGGTGAAGAAAAAGCAAAGTATTTTCTACAAACAAAACAGTGTCATTGAAAAATAAGAAGCTTCCTCAGGTCTGAAAAATCAGGTTGGCTAAAAAAGCAGAATACTTTGCATTACATTGCTGGCTTAAAGACAAAGAAAATAGGTAGAAATACAGATAAGCCTTAGCTCAGTGAACAAATGTTTGCAAGAAGCTGGCAGCACGTGTGGGAAGGAAGCATCATTTTCAGAGAAAATAAATGAGTCAGGGAACACACACAGGTAAAGCAAGGAGTAATGGCATGAAATTCAGCACAGTAAAACGTAGTCTGTATTGGTGCCTTGCTACCTATGAATAATCTATATTCGTTCATCCTTATTCAACAGATGAACTGGCAGGACTATACACCAAGGTTATACTAGCTGTCCTTCAGCTGAAGTAATGCTATCAAAGATTTTTACTTCTAGCAGGACAAAAATCCCTCTGAACAGCAAAATACAAGCATGACTTAGTATACTTTATCCAGCTACTGCCAAATAGAAAGCCTCTTTCAGCTGCTGACCGTACCAGAGAGCTGAGGCAAAGACCCTATCCTGAATAAGCTAAATCCAGTCATCACAAGAAAAAAAATCTGCTGGGATCAAATGCGATTAGATGATTTTGGTGTGCCTGTCCTATCAGCTCTATTACTTACTTGCACATGTGCCATCTGGCAGAAGCATGTACCCGTTGAGACAATAGCACTTGTAGCTGCCATGTGTATTCATACATCTGTGTTCACAGGGCCGTGGTTTCAGTCCGCATTCATTCAGATCTGCAGAAGTCATTGGAATGAAGTGAGTGCTGGGTTTATATACATATATTCATACATATAGGTGGATAATGTTGCCTAATGCCTTGAATTCCCCACAGTAAAATTGTCTGGATTGAAAATGAGCCAGCCCCTTGCAAGATGAGAGTTTAGCAGACCATCTGGCTGAAAGACTGCTAGCAAAACTAACACACACGGACCTCTACACCTGAAAAACTAATGCAAACTCTGGCCACATCTGGCAGCTCATTAGGAAGAGGTGGAGGGGTGGGGAGAGAATTGCAGTCAGTCTTTTTTCTGGGAGTTATTTTTCTGGATTTCTCCAATTCTAGCTGGAAATTTTAGCCCTCCAGTTGACTAGAAAGCCAAAAATGTGAGGCTAAGAACAGCAAATCAGCTTGAGATAAAGCAAAACAAAGATTTTGGTTGGGTTTTTTTTTTTGAGCTACACATTGGTACCAAGGTTATAAGTAGCAGAAATGAAATACGATATATGATAAGAATTATGTGACTTTATGAATAAAAGGACAAATCTCAAAAATCTCAAAATCCTGAGAATAAAAGCACCCTAAAACCTTCTCAAAATCTAGGATTTAAAAGGCTTTGCAGAAACTAAATTAATTTCAAATTCCCAGTAGCCATCCTTCACAGGGAGCAAACTAGAATCCTAAAAAGTTTCATTTCTGTGGTATAGGCAGACCAGTCCTGACAATGGTAGTGATCCTATGACAAGGGGACATCATTTGTGCTTGTGACTTCTGTGAACTGACACCTCTCCTGCTTGTGTTTTGCAACTTCATTAGGAAACACACAGAACTCATTAACAGAACGCACCAGCGTATGAGGCCCATTCAACATGTGTTTAATGGCACATATTAACAATAATATAATTTCAATAAAGATGCAGCTCTCCCAAGCACTGAGCTTGTGCAGCTCCACTTCTAATGGGAGAAGCATCTGTTCTCATGTCTACGTGCTCCGCAGACCGCAGAAAAATCTCCAGACCATTCAAAGCTAAACTTTATGGTGGTTATACATGTGCAGAAGAGTTTGTTACCGCTCAGTCCAGGGAAGAAAAAGAGGGTTGCATTCTATTAGTTAAACATAGGGTGTGTTCGAAAGAGAAAAACCTATCAGCTTGAAAATCACACTGGTTTTTTTGTACTACTGTGGCTCCACTAAATAACCAAGACTCTCATCACAAAGAAACTAGAGGGGAACAAAAGCTATTCCACTTCGACCTTACATTTTCAAAAGTGCTGAGCTGCACCTATCTTGCACAATGCACAGTAATGCACAGAGAGCGTACCCAGCTCTAAAAGAGAACCTATGGAGATAAGGCTAATTTAGCTCAGACTCAGTGGCAGACTAATACAGTCCCCTTATCTCTGTTATTTTAGCTCATGTTGAGCTTGGTCAGCAGGGCATTCTGCTGTAAGAACAGACCAAGGCTACATCTGCCTGTAAATTAAAAGCGGCTCTGAGCATTCCTGGCTGCTGAAACCTGACCACCTATATGGCTATACTATTGAAATAGCTCCGGGACATTTCTGACCTGTGCCAGCCACCACTTTACTAAAAAATTCCTGGCCATGCTTCAGAAGGTAGAACAGCCCAGGGAGCTAACAGGCAATTTGCACATGTAGGTCTGTGCGGTGCTTCCACCAAGCCTCAGGCTCTGAATCTACTACGAGTGCGCAGAACTGATCTGCTTGCACACGGAGGGCATATCGAATCCAGCTGGAGTTACTGCACAGAAAACACCTAAAAGCTGGGGGGTTCTCTGTTGCCTTTTGGTAACATTTAAGCTGCCAAATAATTTTTGAGGTTAAACTTCTAGGCTTAGAGGCTGAAGCTGGAAGTGATACCTGCGTATCTATTACATACAACCACGGCTGCTCTTTCACTTTCCTCTCTAGCGGTGCTGAGGAATTGACTTATTTCCCTGCAAGCCATATCAAAAGTGCAAAAGATGGACTTTTCTAAAATACTTAACAGTATAGCTCTATAGCATATTGTTTGAAAGATATTGTGTAACAAATGGGTTGTTTTGACTCTGAAAAATGTGTGTAATGTGTGTTTAGTATGCCACTGCAATGTTTTCAAGCAAAGGCTGCAGATGCTTAGGAAGGTAGCAAGGACAGACCCATCCCTTCGTGTGGCCTTTATGTCCTGCTTCCCTCACACACCTGCAGTTCACTCATCTGCACGGCAGTAGGACGGCCCCTGTCCACGCACCGTGACCTGCTCCTTTCATGTGATCCAACATAGGGGTCTCGCGTATTGGAACAGGAAAAAAAAGCTGAGTTGTCACCAGCATGTTAGTTGAAATATTTCAATGTCTAACTGCAAGTTTATGGAGGGAAAGTGGTGCGTTCAAAGTTTCTGAATATGCAATCCTAAAGACTCCAAATTCTGTGTTCTAAAAAATGTACCAATCAGCATATGCAGACAGATGGCACTGGCCCAGGAAGCTTGAGAAATCACATGTCTAGCATATAATTGCATGTCTTTCTGATGAGAAGGTTAGTTAAGAAAGTAACATGGGTTCTAGATTTGACTTCTGGCTCTTCTAATAATTTCCTATATAATCTCTCCATGCCTTAATCCTCTGACTATAAATATGACAGTTTGCCCTTGTCATCAGCCTGCAGGAGATACATGATATAGGTTCAAACTTCTGTGTGCTGAAGGAGGCTTAGAGCTTGTCTGGGATGCTGGAGATGCAGGAACCTTGAACTTTAAGCTTTTCTATGTAAACAAGAAAATATCTTGCTTTACTATTTTGGTAAATGGCACAATCCTTACTACAAGATAAGGAGACAGAACATCAACAGTCTACTTTCTGGAGCAATATCCCTGTATGCACAAACCTTGATTACAGGTTTTCCCTGTAAATCCAGGGAAACATTTGCATTTATTTGGTCCCATGCACTCGCCATACTTGCAGCCATGTCCACAGATAGCTGGGGGAGTCAGGCAGAGGAAGGAGAGAGAAAAAGAAAAAGTTAGAAATACTCTGAGAACTTCTGCCCTGCTTAGTTGCCTAAAAACTTGTTGCACAAGTGCAATGTCCTCCATACCCTCCCTCTTGTTTGGGCATGGTAGCTACTGATCAACACTTTATTTCTGCTGGAGAAAAACGACACTAGCGTGGATTACACGAGTCTGTGCTTTTCCAGGTTTGTAAAGCCCTGGAAAAGAAGGGGCTCCTTTTAGCTCTCTCCTTCATGCTTTTTCTGCCATGCTTACAATTCACATTTAGTTTTGTAGTCTTGCCCTTTTCCTATTTTTAAGAAGCCTATGTGAGAAGCAGCTAGCCAGCAACTTGACCTGCTACACTTGACATCTGGAGTAGGAAGGAGGCAACAGCACTCCTGCAGCCCCAGAAGACACATTACCCTACAGCAGTTTTCTGCTCTTGGACCTCCTCACTTACAGCCGAGTAGCATGTCCACCCCATGGTGGAACATCCAGAGCACATCTTTCCAACGAATGGGCAACTATCCTTACCACGCATCCCAATATGTACAATCGCATCAAGTTTACAATGACTTGAGAGGGCTGTGCTTAGCCTGGAGGCATTAAAAAATAAAAATTTTCTAACTCTCAGCACTCTGAATCATTAGTCAGAAATGAAATGTTGGCTTTTATAAGGCTTAAGGCTCCTAAAGTCATTGTGACTGTCAATATGAGGGTTATTCAAGAAAAGCAAACCAAACACACTTTTAAATCAGGACTAGTTCTGGAAAAACATCAAAAGAGTATGCACCAGGATGCACATCTTGCTACCTTGTGTAATTAAGCTGCTATCCAAACAATAGGAAATAGGTAAGTCACAGTTGTAGTTACTATATAGTCAAATTCTTAACCAAAATTCATACTGCTGAATTCAAGTCTCTTCCTTCCATTTAAAGATTCAGTCAGATGTACTAGCTCTGCAGATTAAGGCAATATTTTAACACTACCCCTATCCCTGAATGCAACGTGGCATAGTGTGAGACCAGACGAGTATTAACACTGAAGCAGAGAACACCACTGCATCTGGATTTTCAATGCAGAATAATGTTATATTTGGCTTAAAGAAATCTGCCAAAGAAGAATCTTAAAAGTTTATAAAAACTGAATTTTACTAATAAAGCACCCTGCTGCTTTACTACATGACAACTTACTCCACTGGCTGATCCAAGTTACATTTGCCAGTTGTCCCTCAAGGTATTAATTTGCGTCAAAACTAAGGTGCTATTAAGCAATACATAAATATTAAAGGTATTCATCAGTTTTTTCCATTTTTAAACTGTCATGCTACATATACAGAGTAGAGACTTTTTGCACCTTTCCCCTTTAGACATCAGTCTGTTGATTGTCAGCAATGAATAACCCTAAGCCTCTATTCAAATTCACCAGATATACAATGCTAAACTCTCTGGGACAACAGGTGCCACATCTGAGAAAGATTCCTAAAACATATATTTTATGACTTTGTTGTGTTTTGCCCAAGTACAGCTAGAGAGAGATTCCACATCACCTTCTCCTCATGATCTGAAGACCTTTAACAAATTTAAGAAATTTAAGATTCTTAAGAGTCATCAACCCTTCATTAAGCCAGTGAACCACAGACCAGAATGCTGGCTGGCTACCCAAGCTCAAGTCAGGTGCACTTATTACTTGGGTGTTATTTATACATTTAGAAAGTTAAAACATTCTGGTTCTCAAAGGCTGTATACTCTTGAAGAGAAATTATACCAATTGATAAAAAAAAAAAACACTTCAGGGGTCTGCATGTAGTATTAGAAGAAGCTGTATTTTTGGCACTTACTTGACAGCTGTAACAATATAGTCACGGACCAGTGCTGTGCAGGAGGTTAGAACAGATGGTCCCTTCTGGACCTAAGAATTTTTGAATATATATGTTATTGTTTGGTGTTATTTACCTAAAGCTCTGGTTTTTTTGAGGTGATGGTCTTTCAAACATGTTTCATTCACTCTCTCACAGAGTTAAGAGATTTCACTCCTCAGAAGGTTTCTTTCCGTAACTTCTGGCAGACATATATGAAATCCCTTTATTAGCACTAAGTACACAGCCGTGGAGAGGAAACAAGCATAAAGTGTTAATGTTACCTTCGCAGTGGCCCTTGCTGTTCTTTCTCCAGCCGTAACAGCAATCCAACCTAGAACCATAGTGACACACCCCAGGCTGGCTCACAGTCACCAGCTGCCCAGGAGCTCTCGAGCTGTGTAAAGAAGGATAAACACTAGCTCCAACAGGCATACACATGTTAGTCTGTTGCTCCATATACTCCTTTGTACATTTCCCTCATGTTTTATCCACTGTCAGGCATTTTAATTTCACCAAACCTTAGAGCATTCGACCATGTTCGTAGACAGGAATGCAAAGCTGCATTTGGTTGGAGAAACAGGGGAGATGGGAATGTTTCACCTGCAATAAATTAACTGTGCAACATAAATCCTTTCTAAGGAGAAACATGGCAAAGGCAAAAAATATAGCCAGGTCCCCTGCTAGAATGAGTCATTTTTAATGTCAGTGAAGCCAATGGGGCTGCTCCAGCTTGCATCACATGAAGAATCTGGATTGGATATATGATGCCATATCTGACAGCACTATTGCTTTGGATGATGAAATACCGATTCTACAGAAAAGCAGCTTTCTGAATATCAGTCAGCCCCGTAAAAGCTAGTGACTTGTGGGCTCATAGCCACTGCATATGTGCAAATTGACTGCCTAAGTGCAGACAGTCCCATGCATTCTGGTTGCACGGGACTCCCTGACTATACAAGTTAACATTAATTTAATCTGCCAATAAGCCCAGGGGGTTCAAAGTCACTGTGAAGTTCAACAGCTGCAAGAGTTGGAAAACCTGCAGCGTTAGCTGCCAAAATTATAAATCTGATGGAAATCCACAACTGTGTAAGTCTTCTAGATTTGCTCTACGCTGCAACGGGTGCTGTGACTCCGGTTCTCTTCTCCCTCTGCTTGCCGTTACTTAAGTTCTCTGTTACTACATGCCTGTCCCCTTTATGAAATTCTCTTCTTTATCCAAAATCGTCTGTCCCCACTGCTTTTTCCAGCCCATAATTTAAAGTACACTTTCTTTGAAGAGTCCAAAGAGTTGTTTCTGATACAGAAAATACCTTATCTGCGAGAGCTTTGTAGTAAGGAATTTGGGGTATTGAGGGGGGCAATACACAGCAACAAACATCCACACAGTGGGGAAAAAAATGGCAAAAAAAAAAAACCAAACCCCAAAACAACAGGCCAGGAACTTTTTCATTTTTAGTTTTGATGCACAACAGAGGCATTGCTTTATCACCTTACAGCAGTGCTTTGCACATATCCTCCTGTGCTTGTCTGTAAGGGTTGCACTCGTATTAGAACAGTTACTGTAAACATCACCATGGCAAACTAATGAAATAAATACATGCATACACTTCGAAGATACAAGATGTTACTTCAGAGTTTTCTTTAGTAGCAGAACCATTGGAAAGAGAAGGGAGTTCAGAGGAAATGCATAAGCTCATGTACCTGAGATACTCCGAATGAAGAGATGGTTCTCATGTCACCTGGCAAGTAAAAAGACTTCATTGTTGGAATAAGTTGCTCTGAAGTCACCCAGCCTTCACCATCAACCCAGTGATGCAGTTTACAGGAGTACATATATCCCATCTTCAGACAGGAGAAAAAGTGTATTGAACAGCTATGACTCCTGTATGTGTGTCTATTGGAAATCAGCACCCTACCTCTGGATTTATAGGCAATAAAATAACCTTTTTCCATTTTGTTCATCCAAATGCTGCTGGCTTACATCACTTGCAAATATACAAGCTAAAGAACACATGTTCTGCTTGCATGCCAGAAAGTGCCCTTGCATGCCAGAGAGCGCCCACCTGGATAGTAAATGTACATTCTGCTTACATCCCAGAAAATCCCCTTGAACACAGCTGGATAGTGCTATGACTCACCTGGAACATTAAAATGCCTAAAGCCTGGAGGAAGCAGGATCTTGTTATTTCCCAAAAGGTGCTCATTTTCAGAGGAAGACAAACTCATTCAGTAGTGTTTTATTTAATAATTCACTTGAAAATCAAATAATGAAAGTGTCTTTACAAAGGATACAATATCTCACAAGATTTCAGTAGGAACTTGTCTTAAAACCAGGAAATGTTCCACAAAACTGCAAATAAAATGAACATAGCTGAACTTTATAAATACTGCCTTGGACAAGAACGTCTTTCACTTATTCCAACTTCCACAACAAGCACCAAGTTAAAGCCTACTTTTGGCAGTGGGAAAGGTCAACTGGATCATTGAGAGCCCACCTGAACCCCAAAATCTGTGAGGAAAACCAGTTTTGCCAGGTTAGTCCCTCCGACCCGTGAAGAACCACCAGCCATCAGCTCAGCTGTTGCTGTCAGTTCAGCATTTTGTACAAAAGAAAGAAACTCAGAAAAACAAAAAATCATTTCAGGCAGGCAGATCCTTTCCAGAAGGATGTCATATGGGCCTTCCTGGACATTGGGGAAGAAGTAATGCAGACTGGAGGCACAGGACACTTCTGATCCCTCCCTATATGATATTCTTATAGGATTTCACAGGCAGTACCTAGAGGCCTGAGTGAGATGGCTCTGCTTGTCACTGTCTGCTCAGTGTGCAAAAAATGCCTGGCCTTGAAGAACCTGCAGCCTAAATACGTGACTGAAGAAGAAAGGCAAGAGAAGGTAGACTGTGCAGGTCAAATCGCTGTGCGGGTCAGTGGCAAGAGCAGCCTCCGCATTTCTAGTGAAGAACTCTGTCCTCCAAGAGTCAGCAGCTTACAGCACTAGTGCTGAAGGTAACAAGTGGCAGACTGAGCCACCCAGGGTACCCAGGCAGCAGAGAAGTAACTGATTTTATGCGACTGTGATGTTGCTGACACCAGTAGGATGGCATTTAGCAAAGATCATTGACGATGAGTAACAAGAAGTTCTACAATAAGCCAGGACCTGCTTAGCTGAAGTGACAGAAAGAGCTGGCCGTATTTGCTATCACAAGATCAGTGTCAGCCACTAGCACTGTTATAAAATTGGTGGGACCTTCAGGTGTTTCTGTCACAATTCCAGGAAAGTTTTTACTGCTGCCATATCAGGTTGTACTGTGTACAGTTCTTAACATCCGTGTTGAAGAAATATGAATTATATATGGTATATATGATGATAAAAGCTATGAAGAATGAAAACCCTTCTTTAGAGAGGATGAGAACTTGGCTTCAGATGAACAAGCCAAAAGCTGAGAGGGGATCTGATTGCTTCCTACTACATGTCAGGCAGCTCCAAACGCAAGCGAGAAGAGCTTGTTACGAGAAAGGCCAATTTACATCCGCTGGCTCTTGGCTCTTGTGCTACTGCCCATCAATACTCTGAGGGGGATACAAGAGTACAAACACAGTCACAAGAGGGGTGAGAGTCGTGAAGAGCACTGAAGAACGAAGAGAACAATTCCTACCTTGTTTTAAGATACATAGTCTCTTTCACAAACTGAGAAAGATCTAGTGTTGCCTGTAATGATGCAAACACAGGCACGAATGAAGTTATGTTCCAGTTACTCAGCTGCTGCTGAAAAAAAAATGTTGCTGTCTGGAGTAATATGAAGGTCTTGAATTTTATCCCAGAAGAAGTCGGATCAATTCAGAGAAAAGCATTCAGATTCTGGCCAGGACCAGATAGGTATAGACGTATACCTACAATGGCATGAGCAGCAGACAAAAGGAATTGACTGTGATGTTGATGGGAGGACAGACCTTAAACTACTACACAATACCTTTGCCTTCTTGCAGTGATTTAATTAATTTTATATTAAAAAAGAAAACTTATGTATGTACATGTAAAATGTGTTCAGAAAGTTCACCTGCTCCACTGATCAAGCGGTCAGGTAGATCTTCCAGCAGAGCTAGGTCGCTGATAGGGTAGGACTGACATCCCCAATAGTTTAAATACACAAACAGCAAAGGAAAATATTACGATAGCAGGTGAAAGAGGGGGAATAAAGCACACCTGAATGCTGGGACTTGCTTGTCAAACAGACTCCCCACCACCACCACCATCCCCTGCCCCCCTTTTTTGTTGTTTCATTCTGTAAAATATAAGAAAACAGTTTTACCTTGCATCACTTTCTCGAAATTAGTTATGACCTAGGCCAAATCCAAGCTACTAAAACTGTCAGTATACCAATGGGCAGCCAAAAATTTCAGATATAGTAACCGGGCTGATAGCTGTGCTGGACTGTAATCCTCATTAGCAGCCATTTGACCAGTAACAGCTAAAATAAAAAGAAGTAAAAATCCCAACAGTGACAAAAGTGACCTGTCATGTTCTCCCAGCCAGTGAGCATGAGTGGTGTAAGCCCTGTAAGCCCTGTCTGAACCGAGTTATGTGACAGTAACAGCTGCAGAGGGTGAGTGAGCACGTCTTTAAAAGCCTGATTTAACCAGGTAGGTAGTTAACAAAAGTCAGGTATGGTTTCAGTTTATACAGTTTTTTTGGTTTTGGGTCCTACTAATATTCTGTCTTTTGCTAAAGTTTTCTCTGGAAAGGAACATTTATGAGCTTTAACCTATTGCTTTTTTTTTTTTTTTTTTTTTTTTTTTTTTTTTTTT
>VZTL01032374.1:34083-55252 GCA_013400535.1 Scopus umbretta
TAGCTAGGCCTTGGGCTTTGGGGTCGCTGCCACCGCGTGTGGACGGCCTCACCCCCTCGTGTATCCTCCTAGGGCAGTGCTTGCACTTTCGGGGTGCGGGGTTTCGTGTTAGTTTTTTGTTGTTTGGTTTTTTTTTTCTTTTCCCCCAAGATTAATTAAGAACTCTATCTTTTTGCAGCGATGGAGACCACTTGGTTAAGATGTGACTGATGTTTGCCAGCAAATTAAAAGTTTTTCAGTACAATACTGGCAAGCTATGGTCGGCCTGTGTTGTATCCCTTGATGCCTTCTTCATGCTATAAAAGCGCCCGGCAGGAGAGAAGAATATGTCTTTTTTTTTTTTTTTTTCAATGCCGATGTTCACACTAGCCTACTCGCTAAACGCTTTTTGGCAATAAAGAATATTGTGTCAAAAAGCATTGGCTCTGTTCCCAATTTCCAGATCCTGCTATGAACAATTTTTGCAGTCCCAAGCGCTGGACAGTTGTTCCCGTTGAAAGCAACTCTGCTGTATTGAGCATATGGAGAGGGCAGCCAGAATCAGCAGAGACAGTATAGCACCTGTACAAAGCAGGGGATATTTAGTCAGGTTTAGTGTCCTTGTCAAAAGTTGTCTGGATACTGGATCCTGAGCCCATCTTTAGTTGGATACATCCAGAATTAGACCAGGGAGTGTAAGGAGCGGCTGTTACAAAGGCCAGCTTGATGGAAGGTTACAACCTGAGTAATCACAAGGAAGTTCATACTTAAAAATCCCAAATGCTGACAATACATATGCACTGTAACATTCACAACCAATGAGTTGATTCAGAGAGCAGAAATATTTATAAAAGTAGTGTTGAAACAACTTTGAAAGTTTAAGTCAAGAGAATTCTGCAAGGATGATTCTAGAGTAAAAATATCCACTACTACCACCAACCAACAGTTTTTTTCTAGGTAAATTTCTTATGAAAGACCCTACAGTAGCTCTGATTGCAGCGATAAGGCATGTGACACAAAATACAGTAGGGAAAGCTTTTATCACTCTCGACTGTTAGCGTTTGAAGCGCGCCATCCACTCAGTCATCTCACAGACCTTTGGGACTGTGAGATCGGTCCTGGAACATGGCCTTTTTTTTGAGTTTGAAGGGACTAGTCTTCCTTTTTTGACAGAAGGGAAAGCCGAGGAATAAGTGACTTAGCTGGGATCACCCAGGAAGTCTGTGGTAAAGGCAGGAAAAGAAAACGCATCTTCTCATGAGGTCACTTGCTGCGGGTCACCCCATTCAGTTCACCGGGTGTCGACAAGCATGCCTCAGCAGATTAGGCTGGGACGGTTGACAAAGCCAGCGCCCCTAGCTGTCTGCGGTCCCCAGGGATTGCTAGGGATGCTGCAGGAGAGCGTTTGTACACTTGCAGATTGAATTCAGCAGTTTAGGCACAAGCCTTTGGCCAGCTTGTTCTTCTGTCATCCTTGCCGTGGGAAGGGGAATGTCCAGGAAAGCTGGGATGGCAGCTGTTTTAGCCACTCCAGCTCAATCCTCTGCTGAGCAATAACAACACTCAAGAGAGGTATTTGAAGCAGCAGAGCCTATTCAGTCTAAAATGATTACCTGAAACTCCGTCCTTGATGTAGATCAATAATTAGAGAAGCAAGAACAATGCAGTTCACAGAGCATGATTTTATTTGCTAGGGTATTCATATTTCCATTCTTTAGCCCTTCTAGCCCTCTAGATACTGAGGTTTCCCGGGATCCCCTGTCACACAGTGTTTTGCTGTATGGTTGCCAAGGTGAGAAATTCTCAACTATCAGGTCGTGATCCATCCCTGAAAAGATGGAACAGAGTTAAACAGGAGACAGATGTTATTCACACTTACCATTTTAATTTGATATTGCTTTAACCATCCAAAAGGTTACATGCATCTTTGCAACAGAAGAGGTCGAGGCTCCAACTACACTTCCACTACCTATGACTTTGGGAAAATTCTGAAATTACACTTGCCTGACCTGGTTATAAGAGGAATGTAAATGTTTTACTCAGCTGTTATAATCAACCTCAGCCACAGTATGTAAACCAGGGCTTCTATTACAGTTTAAGCATGGTGATTTGCCAGTAGGAAATGCAGATTTATTGGGACACTAGAGAAATTTTAGCCTTGCACCTGACATCCTCTCCATTTACACTGGCCAGCGTGGCACATGTTCCCGCGTCCCACCGTGCAGTCCCATAGCTTCCTCCTACCTGCCAAGGGTCACACCTGCAGCTGGCCTGGGAGCAGCACAGCTTCTGCTCAGCTCAAGGTCTGGAGCCCGTCCGCTTGCTGGCTGTAGAGGCTCTCTCCCTGTTGCCTTGTGGTGGAAGACAAACTCACGTTTGCCCACACTAAATGTTTACTCATCTGCCAAAGTGTGGCTTGTGCTTGTGCATACTGTGGGTAGTTTACTCAGAGGACAAAGGGAAAAAATTCAAGAGTTTCTTTCAATATGACTTCTGCCTTCTCTTTGTTCTTTTTTTTCCATTCAAACACACTAATATTAAAGTTCAGACTTAAGTGCATAGTAGTTGTAGTTTTTTTGTTTGTTGGTTGTTGTTTTTTTCTTTTAATTTGGGCAGCCAGTGATTGTATAAGAGGTATATCAGTTTGGGAATGCTTTCTAGAAAGCTTTTCAGTGGAAATGGTGACACAGCAGTACAAGACAGAAGAGTTGAGAAGAACCTTCAGGCTTTCTTATCGGGGATAATTTTAGATAAACGTGTCATTTTTAGTAAAAATCAGAGGAGAGAACAGTATGTGTGTTGTAGAACATTTTTAGAAGTGCTTGTGGATGTCAGGACATTTTAGTTTTCCCTGGGGTGCAATATTAACCCACCAGAGCAGAGTACTTGTTAAACCCAAACCCAAGGTGGAGCATATCTTAATGCATTTATGATTTCTCACTCCACCTTACCCCCAGCTACTATTGCCAGCGTTGACCTTCTACACTGCTAACCTCTGCGTGCTTTTAATCTCTTCTGTGTAGAAATAGAGAAAAGAAGGTGTGAGGTGATAAAAAGGTTCCACCTGGACTTTCAAAATTTTTTTTCAGTTACAAACAAATCACACAGGCTTAATGTAACTTCCTAACATGACAGATTTATATGTAGAATATATATATTCTATATCTATAGAATAAATCTGTGGCTTCCTTCCTCTGAGTATGGAAAGAACTGCTCTGGCAGAAGGTGAAGAAGAAGAATCAGTAATGCTGAGAGATTATTGCAGTTAACTAAGCTGGGCTGCACGGAGTAAATGACTCACAAAATGCCCAACCTATGCTTCTCCAATACCAGTTTTTACCTGGCCCATAGCCAGGAAGCATTTGATGGGTTAATATGTTAAAGGGGACTACTAGCTGAAGAATGGGGTATAGGAAGTCAGTTATTTCAACATACATTTGTATGACTATGCAAAATCTTAACAAATTTCTTGCAAAAACTAAGTTATTTTGACTTTTTTTTTTGAAAATGTGTGGTTTAAGCATGTATATTTCTAAATGCACTTTAAAATACATATATATTTTTCCCAAAAGGCAGTTATGAAGAAGAAATGTTCTTTTGCAATAGATGTATAAATGGCCGCACATAATCACTAGCACAGCTGCAGAGCCCTGATGTCATAACACCTTGTTTCTAGGGAGCAGCAACACAAAAAATGTATCAGAAAAAACACTAGAAAATAATTTTGGAAAGAAAAGAGAAGATGTGAAAGACCTTCATCACTTAAAACAGAGATATCGGAAAAGGAAAGTTTCTGAGAGATTTTTTTGTTTGTTTTTCTATTAGAGGACTCCTTGCCTGACAAAGATTTTGCTTCTTTTCACCCATTAGGAGACCCAGCCTACTGATGAATGTCAGTAAAGTCATAAACACAAGTAATACTCTGTTATAATGTCTTTGTTTTGCTTTAAAAATCAATTCTAAAATAACAATAGGATGCTGTGAACTATACATATATGTAGCAAATGAGTACATTTTTGGTGCCACTCTTACCGTTTCAGCCAGAAGAAGCAGTAATCCTCTGGAAACGTTCTCCCTAGTACAAACACACTTGTGTATATTCCTTGGCTATCTGTAGAATATGTTTTTTGTCAATACCGCTGTTTTGTACCAGTGAATCCGTACTTATTTTATAGTAGCAAATTTCAGTGGAATAACCCCTCATTCACACCTGTATAAATGAAAGGAAAAATCCTGTGGCAGGGCTCAGGGGAATACACTGCCTTTCTCGGCTGCTCCCAAAGGTCAGCATGATCTCCATCGTCTGTCAGCCCCGGTGGTCCCAGCTAAGTAGTACTTCACAGCAATGCCTGCTAGAATGGGACTGACCCTAGGTCTCCCCCATTCCCTGTGATTTATTAGGGAGCTATTTATTGGGGCTGTAAGTCCCTGTTCTTTTATAACTCGTAGTCATGACTGCCTCCTGAGTGAAAGCTAATGGGCAGTTTTTGGACCATCTTACCAACCTCGCCCTGAGCTCTCACAAGGGCTGTTTCATACCAGGCTGACATAAGAGTGGCCCAGAGTCTTATTTAACATGTCTTACAGGAATCTCCCTCAGCTTTCAGCAAAACCCTTTTTTGCTCCAATGTAATCCTGGTCCCAAAGCAGAGCTCGTGGCTCCTCTTGTCCATCTGTTTTCTTGAGATCTAGAATGCAAAATGAGAAGTTAATGGGATGGCAATTATTAATCCTGTCACTCGACTGAACACTGTTCATTTTACCATTTCATGAAGCACAGCCCCTAGTTTTGGGTCTTAGCTATGTCTTATACTCCAGTTTGTCATCTCTGGACCCAGGTGAGGCCCCATGACAGGACTGCTTTGCTCACTGAGGGTCCAGTTTCCCAAAATGGGGTGAATGGACATAGCAGCTCTGAAATTGTGTGTGTGTATGTGTCCTGCTCACCCCATCTCATTTCCTTCTTTACCTGACTCCCAGCCATGCACTGACATCACTGGCCCCCACTGCTGCATATTGGACTGCTAACAATGCTGGAACTCAATAAAATGTATCCAGAAAAAAAAAAAACAAACAATCTTCTGTAGTTTTGGTGAGCTAAATCGGTGTTCCAGTGAGCACCAGGGCCAGCATCCATGCTACAGGTGGGAGGGAGGAGCAGGGGAACATGATGTCTTTCTCCTGGCAGGAGAGAACTTGGTGCCTGAGCTCGCACAGCAGACTGAATCCTGTGGCCCTCAGTGTGTGTTTATGCTAAACTGCGTGCGTGCAAGCGAACGACTGGAGTGGAGCTGTTGACGTTTCAAATTAAAATCTCTGATCAGGTTTGATGTCTGCTTGACTTAAGTGTTGTATCTCTTCAGCTGTTGGAGCATGTCCTCCATAGAGGTGTGTGTGAAAAGGGCTTATGCTGAGGAAGTGAAAAGCCTAAAAATGTGACATGTTCTGCAGGCCCATTTCTGCTTGTGTTACAACATTGAGCACTTTGCAGCTGATTTCATTAAAGGCTTGGGCTTTGCAAGAAGAGGTAAGAAAACACAAAATTTTGAATTGCACCTCCTGCAACTCCGTGACATCTATCTTGATGAAATTAAATCCTGTTTTTGTCACAGATATGAAATTGCTTTTGTGTTTAAAGTGAGTATTGCATGTATAAAATAATAATAAAAAATACTGTAAGATGGATTTGACCCACAAGGAGATACAGCTTTGAGAGTAACTAGGGTTCTTACTAACACACATTTCCCTTGTCAGGCACATGAAATGTTTAATAGGCATCTTTCAGTCATGCATAAAATACTGCCAGTAAAATTGCCTGGTCAATAATAACATAATAGAAACACTTGCTTTCATTTGGTTTAAAGGTCATAAAGATTGCCATTATTTACAACAAAAATGCTAAACTAAATTATATATAATTTGCCTTCAAAATTAAAAGATGTTTTAAGGTAATTTTAGTATACAGATATGCAATTTTAGCTTAATCAGAAATAATCTTACAGTAAAATTGTCACAACATTTATGGTTATGAATTTAAGAATCAGATGTTGCTCTCAGTAATCACAGGAGAGCTTCCATTTTAGGTCATTCACACAGTTCCTACGAGTAAGGCTAAGTGGGTTTGACCCCTGATGTATAGTTCAGATTAGCTACTAGAGAAAGTCACTGTTCTTTTATAACTCATCAACATCGTTAGCTGTCATCATCATCATTCCCAGTGACAACCCCTCCTAACTGAGCTGGTATAGAGAAGCATTTTCAGAATCTTTACAGAAAGATATCTCCAGCCTTCAAGAGCCTAAGATTTCCTAGGGTTCAAATTTCAACTGTATTTTTTGAAAATGCCCATTAAGTGATTTTTAAAGGTACAAGTGAAACACACATGCCTTCCTCTTATTGAAAGCTAGTGGGAAGTTAGTACCTGTTTCCTACTTACAGTGGCAAATCAATTGCTTTGGCAGAGGTTTGCAAAAGCCCTTACTGACCGCTCTTGCCAGAAACTGGTCAAGTTCCTGGTGGACAAAGAACCACATTTTTTGCAGATGTTGCGCTCTCTTGGCTTTCATGCTAAATGTGTTTCATGGCTCCAGGTGAATAGTAGTGACAGCCAACAGAAAGAAAATGCAAAAAGGGAAAGCAAAATGAAAACCAAAGCTGATAATTTTTAACAAGTGAAATTATTTTTGAGGGCCGTTTTATGATTCTCAATATTCCTGCTATTTTTTGACCAGCATTTAAATGTTAGCTACACTATAAGGTTGTTACGGTAATTGTGAGAAGACTTGTGTCTCTTATATGACTGCTTCCTTCTCTATAATCTCTGAATACAGATTCTGGGTGGAAAAGTTATTTCTTCAGCTTGATACATCCGGACACTTAAGACCTTGAGTCTCCTCATGCACTTCAGTCCCCTCATGGCATATTTTACAAAGTTCTGGGGAATCCACCAAATTTGCATTTGCTTAGGTTTTTCCTACTTTTCGTACTTGCTGCTTCCCCTCTGAAAGTTACTGCAGAACTGCTCTGTAGAGTCCTGGACCCTGAAGCTCCCATGCAGAGGAAGAGATTAAGTCTCCACAGCATGCTGAGGGAGATGAAGTACAGGCACTGATGAGACTCTGGCTGAAGCATGCTTTACTGTGCTTTTTCCTCTGAAGCAGTGACACTCATACTCAAAGGGATGGAAGGGTGGGATGGAAGGTGGCTTACTGAGGCTATGGGCAAGCTGAGCTAGGTTTGCCCCTTTCTTCCCCATGCTTCAAATATCCCTTCCAATAGAAAGGAAGGGGTTACATTTTCAAAATAAACCTTGAACTCTGAAAAGTGCTTCAAGTCCCATGTGAAGAACCCAACACCAAGTATCTAATGCATAATGCCCCCCCATGTGAGCTCTTGTTTCCCACCTGGCCTATTTTAATTGATACCTACGCAATCCATGTATGTATCGGGGATTGCCATTTCCAACAGCTTTATGAATGAGGGTAATAAGAGATCACTATGTGGTTTTTACTGAGGAATTTTCTAAGTATAAATTCCTGGCTTTTGATGTGATTTTTCTTTAGTTTCAGGTCTCCTGCCAAAAAGACTTAGACATTTTTTCTTACATTATTTCTCTACATACTAAAGCACAAGTCTTTCACTGCTTGACTACGTTAGCTTGTAACAAAAATAATTCAATCACTGTTGATCCTCTTATATATAACACTTTCCATATGGTAGCCCAATAACATGGTACCTCTGTCTTAACAGTTTATGTTTTTTTCTGACAGAAAAAACAGTGATTTGAAAGTTTCTTCAGTAATACTACATTTAAAAAAAATGAAAAGCTCATGTAATGCATACTTTTATTTTGTCATATTAAAAAGTGTTAAACGTTAATTGACTGTCCTGTAATTCTGTGCTTTGGAATTATAAACTTCAACAATTTGTCCTTTTTATTTGAATCATCAAACTGTAACAGTTCAGCATTTGGCAAAAGAATGAAAGAACATCTGGATTAAACCAGATAGGGCCAGGTGGAACTTACCATGGGTCCATAGCTGCTGCTCTTCAGCTTTCCCTAGGTTGCTGCTGCCCTTTGAGATTACTGTATGG
Organism: Scopus umbretta; assembly: GCA_013400535.1. Taxonomy (NCBI): domain Eukaryota; kingdom Metazoa; phylum Chordata; class Aves; order Pelecaniformes; family Scopidae; genus Scopus; species Scopus umbretta. The sequence continues at coordinate 42,157 of VZTL01032374.1, forward strand.
AGAATGGCAGTAGATTTCTGTTAACCTGGATCCTCAGGATTCATCCCTGTTTGTTCCCCTTGAGCATCTCAGTACTGGCATGCTCAGTAACAACACAAAAAGCTTAGCTTAGTGGGGAAGCACAGGCTGTTCTCCATGTAGTAATAGTCATGACTTCATAGAACTGATAGAGGAAAGAGACTGTACCATGCTGAAATTCACAGGTCTGACATTTTATCTAATTTTTTAAAACTCCAAACACTTTTAATTAAGCTAAATGATTCTTGAAAATCTATAGTGATACAACCCTGCTAGGATTGTTATTACTTTTACTATAATGCTTGTTATCAATTAACATCTCAGTTGCAGTACTGCTTAACAACTGCAGCACCACGTAAGGTGTTTTACAAACTCTATCTTAGGGAGTACTGTTTACCCTAATCATACCAATATAAAAAATTAAATTACAAGACTGACTTAAAATTGGTAGTAGAAGTTTTTTGCTTCTAGGGTTTTTAGAATGAAACATTCTCTTCAGATAAGAGTTATGGAAAAATCTTTTAAAAATTACAGCTACATCTTTTCATAATCACGTGACATTTTAGGGAAATTGTCAGTGGTCATGAGGCACCCAGGATGACAGGAGTGGGAAGAATGGGGCAGCTGGGCTCTGCATTTAGAAGAGGAAGCCAAAGGTCTAAAGACTTCTCTGTCTGTAGTTTTCTAAAGGAACATATGTAGCTTGAGAGCAGTTACATTTTTGTAAGCCAGGATGCAGAGCTGCTTTGCAGAATTCATCAAGCCTCCTCTGCATGTTAAAGTACTCAGTTCCCAGAGCAGATATTTTCTCACGTTGCAGCTAAAGTTACTTGTAGAATGAACAAAGGTTTGTATCTGTCAAAACAGTGAAATCACTTTAATACATTGACATAATTTTGTATAAAGACCATGTGTATGTCTTTCTGTAGTAGTGTTAAGTCCAGTTTGAGAGTGGCCAGAGACTGCACTCCCCCTGCAAAGGTGTGTTGTTGTTTTGAGGATCTTCATGGTTTCACATCACAAAGGCATTTAGTCCTGTATTCTCAGCTGATAGATTGTTGTAGTTACGATGCTAACTGCAAAGACTGCACTTCTGTTATCACATGAGTTACGGGGTCTCTCTTTGTCTTATTGAAAGTAGGTGTTGGTTTAAGATTCTAATTTTTCTTATGCTGGAAATGCCAATTATCTAATCTCTAATTAGGAGTAATGAAGGACCGATGAAATAGAAATACTTCAGCTAAGACATTTACATTAGGCTTTGGATAGAGTGAAAAGTAGATCAGTTGCAGCATTAAGAATTGAAATATTGCTATAATAGCAATCATGACTATGTCCCTTTTTTTAGGTTACTGAAGTTTCCATTTGTTCTGCCAAGTAGTTTCAGATCAAGTAATTTTATAGAGTTTTTGTGCAGTAGAATAAACAGAGGAATAAGAGCAAACCATTCATTTCTTGCTCCCATGAATCATTCTATCAGCTTTAACAGACCATTTTAAACACTAAAAAGTCATGAACGGAATTTCTGAATTGGGTTAGAATCATGATTATAAAACAAATTGTGATACGTTTTTAGTTTGTCTGGTTGACTCTCAGAAATCATTCATTTATTATTGCTTCAGGCTATCTTGAGAAACAAAATTAAGCTGAAAGTTGGAATTCTTGCAGTCATTTTACTAGGATCTGAGGCTTTAGGAAAACTATCAAATATCCAGAGATTCATGAGATCCGGTAATATTGCTTCACTGAGACTATGCGCATGAGGAAAAGTTGGCAGACTTGACTGTTAAAGGTAGAGAACCAGTATTAACAAATCTCTGCCACTAGGAAGATTTAGTTGGAATCTCAACCTTCTTTTCTACCTGAAATTATAAAATACCCCTCAATGTCCTTGTTTGCATCGGTCTGATATTTGACAACATTTTTCAGATGGGTACCATGGTTAAACTCAACCTTGTAGTTCATGGGACCATGCTTGCTGACTTCTGTGCAGCAGAGGTGTGAATCCATTGACACAATCAACATGGATCCCAGATATACCTAAGAAGGAATCAGTACATTTAACTAAATTCTGGTTTCTATGACAGAATCCTTATTTCTGGCCAAAATAATGACAAGCATAAAAGCTTAGGAAATGCTTTGTATTTTATTGTATTTAAATAATTAAAAATCATGCATTCAAGATGGTGGGTGGCCTAACACAACATTAACAAGAGCTTGTTAAAATTGTACCATCAGGCAGTAGTTCACTTTTCTAAACATGTAAGTGGGAGGTTTCGCGTGTTAGGTTTATATTCCACAGTCTGGATTTCCAAGTGAGGTTATAAAGTTATTTGGCAGTAGTGACTGAACTGCAGGCTATATATGCATATTTGATGACTTCACATTCAGGAGAATGTGAAGAAGAACTCAGTGAAAGCTGACAGTTTATTTTGTCAGATAAGACAAAGGTCACTAAACAAAAGGAAGACAATATGGAAGTAATGAAAAATCTGAGGGGTTCATGGATAAAAATATGTATGGAAATAGTCAAGGTTTTCTTTGCTGTTCTCTGGTTCTTGGGCACAGATGTTCATTACTGGTTCATTTGCATCAGGTGTGCTTTTGGAATGCATCTTCAGATTTCAGCTAAAATCCATGGAATCCATTTCATGAGGTCTATGTGAACCTAACCATGCTAACCAGAGTTAATCACAAGATTTACTTAAGCAGTGCGATTCTGATTTGAACTAAAATGCAGACGTAGACACACAATCTGTGTCTGCATTATGGACAATACTGGTATTATAATTAATAAATACATACTTGCTTTTGGAAAAAAATGTTTCCAAAGGGACTCTTTCAGACCCTCAGGTTTTTTATCTGGCTGTCTACCCTTGTCTTCATGTGACACGTATCATAAGCTCTTTCCTCTTCCCTAGACCTTAATTTTCAATGCTTAAACATGTGGCTATACCATTTTTCTGAAAATAATCCCATTCCTGATCTCTGCTCCTAAAACAACCATCTTGTCACATATATGTGTAGAAAGTGTTTTTCATTTCTAGATATCCTCTAGGTGAACATTTTGGTCTGTTTTCCCTCTTTGTCACAAACCAGAGAGTATACAGTGCCTTCCTCTGGATGACGGATGACTTTTTGCTGTTGTTGCTTCTCTTGTCAGTCTACGCAATCTTGAGATGTCTTTTATTATTAGTGATCAATCTGCTCTTAAATGGAAACTGGTGTTTCCAGTAGTGTATGCTACTTGGAATGACATTGTGTATCCTTTAAGTTTCTGATCATTTTATACACCTATAACCTCCTCTAGAATGGGATCTTTCACCCTTTCTGTTTTGTTTTCTTCTGAGATATCTAGTTTCTAGAACTTATTTGCTTTGAAGTCATCCTTTGACACCACTGTTTCACCCACTGATTCTCTGTTCTTCAAACCCACTGATACACATCTAGAAGCTACACCTGTGATATTAGTCTTCCACTTCTGCAGTCAGATTCTTGTAATTTGTTCCTGGTTCTTTACTGGTATTACTGGGGTCATGCCAAACATCTGGCCAGAACAAGAAGTGTCAGTACCTGCGAGATGATTTTGGTGCATTGCTCTGATGGGTGCTCAGTTCTTTATTTGTATTTATTGTGAGCAGAACAGAAACCATTGATTAATATCTTGCATGCTTTCTCCTTCTGATTAAGCTCAGAATGATCAAAAAAAGAAAAGAAAATGGGAAAGCAAGGCAAAAGAGATGTTATCTCCAAAGTTTCTGGGCTTCTAGGAACTCCTGCAAAAATGTCTCAGCCCCTAAATACACAATGACTTTCAAGTACAACATTCGTTGTAATCCTTCTCATGGCATCTTCTAATGCTTATAAAGCTGGCTGTAAACTAACCAAACATTCCTGCACCATCTATAAATTATGAGATAGACAAAAAGCATGCAAACATTTTCTGATTAAAATTGTACCTGGAAAGGAAGAGCTTCACAGAGATGTTATTGCTTTAATGCTCTAGCTACTGCCTAGCAGCCATGCAGGAATCATTCAGGAGTCTGGAGACCAGTTGAGTAAGATACTGAAATGTCAAATGAGAGTTTTGCAGGAGATGTTCTTATTCTTCCGATGAACTTTCTGAATTCCTTCAACATTTGATCAGTGTCCTTTACCTTCTTTTCTCATAAACGTTATGACTTCACCTGCCCTCATACAAATCTTAAGAGAATCCAGAGAAAATTCAACAAAACCAGAAGCAATGCAGAATTCAGTCAAACAAAAAAAAAATCTAAATATGCAATATTTTATAAAACTTAGTTTGTTTTTCAGTAATGACTATTCACATAAACATTCAGTTGATACAGTTTCATATGTACAAGTGCACACACTTCATTCTTTGTTGCATCAGTGCTTTTGGTCACAGTCTGAGATTTTAGGTAAAAGATCTCTGAGTTGTGTTTCGTGCGGAATCAGGACTGTCCTCTTGAAATTGATCTGCTGTCTTGCTCCCAGGGCTAGAAATCTTTGCAGGCATTTGGAGTTCAAAACTATTCATTTCCTTAGGTAATACAGACGTCTTTCATCACTCAGCACTTTTGTACCATGTCACTCTGTCTTCCACAGTGGCACTTAGTCTTATCGCTCCATTTGTATTGCTGAGTAGACACCCATCTTTCTGGACTTAACCACTCTGTCTTGGAACTTTTTCCTCCAACATGTATTCCTCTCCTTTAAGTTTTGCATGTGAGCCAGTTATTTCTTAAGCCTATACGTGGAGATGTATTATAATGGGTATTTTTACAGCAAACATCTGTTTAACATCTATCTGTTGCTAATATGCGCAACGTAAAGCTAAGTGTATGCCTTAGGTCCCTCCTGGAAAATATTTTTGCTGCCTTTTTTTTTTTTTTTGNGGCTGCACCTTATTCTTTTTTTTTGCTTCTCAGCTATGTACATACTGTAAATGAATTTGTATTCTGAAGCCACAGTGTTTATGTCCAACTGCCTTTCTCCCTCATCTGTCCCTGCTCTCCTTTCCTTAAAGGTGGCTATTCAGAAACATCTGCTTTCTATTACTCTTTGTGTCAAACAGAAAACAATCATGGTGCTCATTAAGAAGTTTCTATGTTTAACCTTTGCATGGCAACTTTCAGAGAAAGAGGACCTCCCAGATTTTTCTTGAAGAGCTTTGTTATTTTCTCACCATAAACTCTCAAGAAGGCTTTTGGCAGCTCTTCCATGATACTTGGTTGCTTGCCTGGGAAGCTCAGCCTCTTGAAATATCCCATTCTTATACTCTTCAGTCTTCAAGTCACATTGGGTGGTGTGCTTACCACAGTAACTGGAAAATGATTGCTGTTAAAATAATAGCTGTTGTTTTAAAACTTATGCAATATTTCAGAACCTCCTTGTTCACACCACTAACGAGCAGTTTGTTCCCATGAATGCATAGCATGGTTCTAAATTAACACAGCTGGATGATGAAAGCTTGAAAGCAATCAGTGTTTCTGCCTGCTTGGTAGGTGTTCTTTAATTTGATCTACAGTTACTTGTGGTCTGGGTTCAGGAAGATAGAAAAGCTTTGCTCTTTCCCATTGCCCAAGAAGTGTTGAAGAACGTGTGTTATAGGAAAAAGTCCTTAATGGAAAAGGAAGTTAATAACATTATCTTGATGAATATTAATTCCTAGAAGACTTTATTATCTTCTGGTATCCTGACACCCTGGTACAAAGGCTTTTGAATTCTTTTAAATCCTTGTAGGACAGGTCACCCTTGTGGACCTGGCTGTACAGCGTTAATATAGATGCTTTTACAGATAAACTTGTTGGTAACTGGTGTAGCAAAACTCAGTGTCACATCTAAAAGGAAGGGAAAGGTGCAAGTTATTTGCAAAAGCTCTGAGTAAGTTGATTTTACTCACACTCATTCTCTCAGTGATGGTCTTCATTCATACTCTTATTTCCACTTACTCACAAGCACCAAATGTGTCTGAGTGGTCTGGCATTGTGCGTGACACAGAGGACCAGAGGCACTGGCTACTGAGTCCTCATCACAGCGCTGGGGTTCCTCATGATTCACAATGATGAACTAGTTTTTGGACAGATCTCTCATGTCCATTAAGGAATAGTGTTTTGCTATTATCCTTCTTTTGTCATAACAGAGGAGGGAATGGCATATACGATGTTCTGCAGCTTTGTTGCCATCCATTCTCCTGTTCTGAGAGTGTCTTCCATTAATGAGTTACTTCTGCTGCAGTCTTATCACATTGCACACTGTCTGGGTTTGACACATTCCTCAGTGTGATTGACTGGGAACAGTGTTCTTCATTAGGTTATTTTTTTAACCCTTGTTCTGCTGTTTATTCTGGTGCTTTCTCTCTCACGCACACATTTTCATTCATATTTAATTCTTGCCAACCTCAATACTTCTGTTACAAGTCTCTGCATCCTGGTTACAGTTCTAGGAAAAACTTGGAATTACAGCTGTGCAGGACTTAGGCATCGTGAATAACTGGTGCTCTCCCCATACCACGAAAAGACTGGAGTGGTATGTGGTTCACTGAGAACCCATTATGGCAAACACAGCAACTCAGAAAGCTGCATAACTCTAAAGCTTGTAGGAAAGCAGAATATAACCAAAACCCACACCTGCTCCTACTTATAGAAACATATGAAAAAAAAAATATACCAGTGTGAACGCAATATTTGACAAGGAGAGGCCATCTCTCTGTCCCATTCAAATACTATGAGGTCATGTGTGATAATGCTAAGACTGAGAAAGCTTTTAACCTCCATCTTGAGGATTATCTTTCTTTTGAGGAGAAAAGAATGATATCATTATCCCTTGAGTATCATGACTTTTTTTTGTTTTACGTTTTCAGCACTAGCCTATTCCAGAATTCTTATTCTGTTAAAAAAAAAATATATATATATTATTTGACCGTGTAGGTCCTTCCCCTGTGGCTTAATTTATATCCCCTTGCAATAAACTGTGGGATTTTTATGCCACTGTGTTTGAAGCAACCCATACCAAAGACTTGAAGATAATAGACATTGTAGACTAACAGTAGGAAGCAATATTGACTGATGGTAGGACTGAGTAGACAGCTGCCTGTTTCTTTTGTCATGTACGCCACAGGTATCTGCTGTGCTTAAACATGTAAGAGTGTTCAGTTTTTCTGTTCCTACTGTGGACTGTAGGAACAGATGGGAGTTGTTCCATTTGGAAATCTAAAGTACTTCTCCATTGCATAGCATTTAATATTAACTCTTCTGTAATTCAGTGCAGATGGATTTATATGGTGTCTGGCTTTTTTTTTTCCCCCTATTGCTGACTTGTCTAAGCAGATAGGTGGAGGTGGATAAGTATAGATGCAGGCTGAATGGATGCCAGGTATAGAAACAGCCTGTATGATGTAATCTGCAGAGCTCAACAGTGCTAGTAAAAAACCCAGACTCATAGCCCTCATAGCAACAGTTACAATTGCCTCAGTCTGATGTTAATGGGCACTGTGTGTTTTGTGTATCTTCATTCTTGACCGTGCATAGTAACTTCAGATGGTTTGTAAGAATGAGTAATGGCTAATCTTGCCCAGCTAAGGAAATATCCAATTTAGGTTGGGTGGAATTTACAGACTCTTTGTCACTGTCTCTAATTGCATTTGATTCTCATATTGCCTTGTACTGTGTAATCGCAATTCTCCTGGAAGTGGCTGCCATGTGGGATTGAACATGGATGTTCCTTAGCGAGCAGATGCATACAAGCATCTCAGATCCATGTGGCTAAAATACTAGTGTGGGGTCAGTGTCATTATAACAAGCATTTTCTAATGCCATCTCCTGCATGCCAATAATGCACAGCTTCTAAGCAGATGAAGTGCACAGATTTCAGAAGCTTTCAGGATGAAACTGAGGACTGGAAATGTTTATTGACTTCAGCTTTCTCTGTGCTTCTTGCAGAATCAACTCTCCTTTCCCACCTTAAGGATCTGTGAGTATGTGAAGTGGAAATCAGAAATATATCTATATAACATTTCTCGGTAATTCAGTCATTTATGACAGTGCTTCCCAACTTTTTTGCACCTTAGCCCCACCTGAGAGGAGTGAGTGTTCTCCACCTCATGGTGCACTAAGGAACTTGCACAGGATAGTGGAGCCTGTTAGTGTGTCCCTTTTGTCATATGTCATCTATAGTGTGCTTCATTAGCGCCTCAGCAGTGTGACCCCAGTCTCCAGTTGGGAACCGCTGCGCAAAGGCCTGATCCAGATTTCATAGACTATACCTGCAATCCCATTAGTGTCTTGTTCAATGACATTCAATGACATTAATCCTCTCCCTTCTATTAGCAGCTTGGTGGTGTATATTAATAACCGAAACTGGACCACTACAGGAGAAGGACTTTAGTCTTCTGTATAAACAGCCTATCTACTCTTCTGAAGGAGACATGCAAGACATCTTTCTCAAAGGCTTCATTCATTCTGAGGTCTTTAGAGCTAGCTCTTGATGCTTTTGGAGTGATGCTTGGTGATCTACAATAAGAAGCGGTGCTATAGCAAAGCACAGATGGAGAACTGGTTATTGTCCAAGTGCTATCCTTTTGAAAGATACTTGTCTTTTTCAAGGCCAACTCTGTCTGTCTTGCTTGCTGCATTTTACTTTTTAAGTCATATAATCACTATTTTCTGGAAAAATGCCACAAGTAGGAGTTGATTCTTTGTCCATTGACTGTATCTTGACAAAAGTGTTCTGATAGGAGATGGAAAAGGAAAACTACTTGTTTCCAGAAAACCGTATCAGTCATCTAGCTTGCTCAGTAATTTGGGATTTAATTTCTTTATCATTAATTTCAATCAGCACATTGATGAAATTGATTTTCTTCTTGCTAGAAGCAGCAGAAATTGATATGCCATGGTTGGGGATTGCACTAGCAGCTAGTAAGTCCTTCTGTGTCTGTGTTTCTGAGGTTGCAGGAAGCTGTCAAACATTTTACAGCAGTCTTCCATTTCCAATACCATTATCAGTAAAATGGACATGTTTATTAAACTTAAATATAAATCATATGATATTCAGTTTGTTAAAAAGGAGAGTCTGGCCAATGGGACACATCCAGTGTGTTAGTCAGTGGAGTAATAGTGAGCTCTCGTGACAGGGGTAGCTGTGCAGACCCTGTGGGCCATATAAGCAGCAAGGTGCAAGGAGGAGGAGGACCACAAGGAAACAGATGAGTTGTGATCCAGAACTTCTGACTGCCCAGGGTAGACTTGGCTTCTTGCTTAAAAGAGGGAAGGAGTAAGTATGAGCTTTAGGGTATTAAAACCATTTTGATTCAGTGTTTGAAGTGAGATGTCTTTGTCATTGACCTGTAGGAGACGGGCTTTTCTCTTCTTGAAATTAGTGCTGTTTACAATGTAAGTCTGAGCAGTTAATGTACAGAGAGGCAACATGTGTTTGCATCTCTTGGAATCAGAAACTAATGTACAGTGCCCTGCTTCTCCCCCGCAATCTGTTTAACAGAGTTAAGTCACACCTCCTGTCTTGAACAAGAGTGGTCTCTGGAGAGAGTATCTTCTCTAGAAACAGAACTGTATGACTTTGTGTCACAGAGTGTTCACTGGTTTCTGGAGGAGGATTATAATACTGAATAAATGCCAGTGTCTGTGTTTTTAACGTGCATGTTTGTGCTGGTTCTCTTTATTTAATTGAACATCTATTTCATAGGTGTGCTGCTTATTGATGAAAGAGCCCCATGTGAGAAAGAATGACAGGAAATATAAAGTGAAGAAATCCCAGCCACTTCATCACAAACCTGTGTTCTTTTGTGCTCCACACAATATGGTGCATTCTTTTTTTTATTTCATAACTCTGTGTGTTTTATTTGCCTAGGACGTAGCTTTTGATTTAGAAGTGGGTAGGTCAGTTTCTGTATGTTTGGGGGCATTCCTGAGAAACTTCAGCCTCTGAGCCCTGGTCTATGACAGGAACTAAATGGCTGAGCATGGATTTTGTGACTCAGGTCCATGTAGGAATGTTATACTAGGTTTACTGAATTTACTGAAGAAGTCACTCATCAGAAAATTTCTTTTTTCCTGTGTTCTCACAAATTTTTCTTTTTGTTCTGTTCTCCTTGAGGATTAGCTTGACCTGTGCTTTTAGCTAAGGAGGATTTTTACATGCAATGATCATGTGAAATCCTCCTTTTCTCTTCTAACAAGCCTCATGTTCAACACAACACAAAATTATATCACTGATGAATTCATGTGGTACAAATGCAGTTTGGAAGTTTGATATTTAGGGAGTGTGTACTGCCAGTCTATCAACTGTTTTGGGTGTAAGCATGATGCAGGCCATCAAAGTGGGGACAAATTGGTGGAGAGGGATGAAGACACTCTTAAGTTAACATTTTCTGTGCAATTACAACATCTGAAGGCTTCTTCAGGCAGGCCAGCAGCAGAAATCCCACCATGACCATTACTGTTAGTTGCACCAGTCTGGAATTTGACATGTGAAAATGTGGCAGCACCATCAAGCCTAGATGAATGTACTAATAGCAAAAAAACAACCCCAGCCATATCTTTGGAAACACACAGCTCTTTTATGATGACACATAGATTATACATAGACTGGACTCCTCTTTTGGGGTGGTACTGCTTGACAATGGTATTTAAATACTCAGGGTAGGGATGGCAGCATAAACCAGCAGACGTAGTCTGTACTACGTACTTCTAATTTCTTTCTGAGAAAAGATACTGACTTTGACCTACAGGTCATGATCACAGACTCATCAAAGATAATTGTGGAGCAGTTCTTTGCCTTCAGTAAGCAACTTAACCCAAAGTTTATTGTCATGATGACACCAAACTCCATCTCTGTTTCACACTGACTAATGTCATTCCTTGCTGACCGCCTGACATCACGCTCAGTATATAAACTGGGGGAGTTGGCCGGGGGGCAGCGATCGCTGCTTGGGAACGGGCTGGGCATCGGTCAGCGGGTGGTGAGCAATTGCATTGGGCATCACTTGTTTTGTATATTCTTTTATCATTATTATTTATTATTTATTATTTTATCTTTCTCTGCTGTCCTATTAAACTGCTTTTATCTCAACCCACGGGTTTTAGGTTTTTTTCCCTGGTTCTCTCCCCCATCCCACCGGGGCGGGGGGAGGGTGAGTGAGCAGCAGTATGGTACTGAGTTGCCGACTGGGATTAAACCACAACAGTAACTTCTGGAAATTCTCCCCCAGACATCAAAACATTTGATTTAATTTTTTAATTCTTTCTCTCAAAAGATAGCATGTTACATAGAACAGTGAGTAAATGCCTTAAACAAAACTGGTATAAAAATCAATGCATATAAATGACTCATCTATTTGGCACTCCACAGCTCAGAAGGGTATCCTGCTTTACTGTGTGTTTCAGAATCATCACGTAGGTCACTCTGAAGACCATCTGCTTCTCCTTGGCTATGAAAGCTCTAGGTTATTATTCTTCTTGCCTCATTCTTTTATGAGAGGTGCGGCAATAAAACTCATTAATCTGTCCTCCCACAACACCCTACTGATGAACTGTGTGAATCATAAATGATTCCTTTCAATTACAGTAAATTTTTTTGAGAGAAAGAAGGAAAATGCAAATTAAAATGGGAACATAGGGAACAACTGAATATCATTTTTGCATATCTTCAGAGATAATTTTTTTTAGTAGTATTAACAACAATCCCCAGCTTGCATTCTGGAAGAAACCTACCTCTTCTCACTCCATCCATCTGTCCTCAGACTTTGGATATAGATTGTGTATGTAAATTAATAAATAGATAGATAGATAGACAGATAGATGATTGATCGATCTATTGAATCATAAGTTAGGTTGGAAGGGGCCTCTGGAGGCCATCTGTTCTACTCCCTTGCTCAAAGCAGCTCTAATTTGATCAGATTGCTGAGGGCTGTGCCCTGTCAAGGCTCGAATACCTCCAAGGATGGATATCCTGCAGTGTTTCTGGACACTGTTCCAGTATTTGACTACCCTCACTGAAAAGAAAAAAAAAAAAACTTACTGACCACTACTTTGGTGATAGAAGACCGTGGGCAAAGGCTGTGTTTTGACTAGCCATCAAGGTTAGTCACCTTTTCACAGCAAACAATCAGGTTGGTTCAGTGTGGTTTCTCTCTACTGGTTTGTCACCTGTCCCAAGACAAACCCCCATGCACTCAAGCCACTCCTTTATGTATATTTACATATATCTATGGATATAAATAGATGAATATATACACATAAGCACAGACCTGCTTGTATGTGATGTGCCGTATCAGTAGTCTTTAGAGAAAGAGGGCATCTAGGCACAGTTCATTCCTAAACCATAAAGAAATCTAAGGTATTCAAACCTGGCAAAACTTCCTCTCCAAGTTCTGTCAGTCAAATGCTTTTCTTAAAGGATGGAGAAAGCCAAAGCTTTCCAAAAGGGGGCAGGAATTTAGAATTAGATTTCAGTTCACTAAATCAGGGAAATACTGGTGACAGGTCATATTCTCTTTCCAATTTGCTTTCTTTCACGCTGTAGGACTTCAGAACACCCCAAACCCTGGTCATAACAACATAAGGCTTATAGGAGGCTTCTAACTTTTGAGCACTTTTGGAGAGTAATCTGAGGTGTATTTTCCTCTCAGCAGTTTTGGCTTGAACATTTTGCATCTCCATCTGCTCATTCTTGTCCTCAGAGCCACCTTATTGTGCTGTTATAGTTGTTTTGCAAATATCTGACTGTTTTTTTCCTATGTGATATTGATATGGAGAGAGAGTCGGGTCTCAGTTACAGAGAGATTATTGAGTTGTCTGCTCAGAGATACTTATATGCAAGGTTTTGCTTTGTTTATTTTGAATTGGGGCTCCCTCTGCTTCATTACTAAATGATGCAAGGAAAACTGCCAGAAGTGTAAGGAAAACAATGTACTTTTACACTTGCATTACTTCCATAGTACCAACATGGGAGAAAAAAAACTCATGGTATATGTTGTGGTTTAACCTGGCAAGCAGCTAAACATCACAAAGCCATTTGCTCCCCCTCCCCAGTGGGATGGGGGAGAGAATCAGAAAAAAAA
>VZTL01032374.1:56838-70152 GCA_013400535.1 Scopus umbretta
AAAAAAAAAAAAAGAGTAAAATTTGTGGGCTGAGATTAAGACAGTTTAAAAGGACAGAGAAGGAAGGGAAAGTAATAATAATAATACTAACAATATACAAAATGTGATGTACAATGCAATTATTCACCACCTGCTGACCGATGTCCAGCTGGTCCCTGAGCAGCAATCACTGCCCCCTGGTCAGTTCACCCCAGTTTCTATACTGAGCGTGACGCCATATGGTATGGAATAGCCCTTGGGCCAGGTTGGGTCAGCTGTCCTGGCTGTGCCCCCTCCCAGCTCCTTGTGCCCCTGGCAGAGCATGGGAAGCTGAAAAGCCCTTGAGTAGTGTAAACACTACTGAGCAACAACTAAACCATCAGCGTGTTATCAGCATTATTCTCCTACTAAGTCCAAAAACACAGCACTATGCCAGTTACTAGGAAGAAAATTAACTCTATCCCAGTGGAAACCAGGATAGTATAGAAAAAGATAAAACCGTAATTAACAATTACTACAGCTTCATATCTTTCCCTGTGGCCTGCTTATTGAGCAAAATGGATATTTTTGTAAATATACTATCTTCATTTTTGTGTTTCTGATAGACTTAAAGTAGATATATCTTTCTCATTAATTTCACTTTGGAGAGACACTGGGGGTAGCTAAGATGTAAACAAGACTAAGAAGAGATAGAAAACTATTTTCCCTTTGTGCTAAACAAGGAATGATTATTATTATTATCATCTAATTTCTTCCACATCACTCTCAAAAATGCATTTTTAGGATTTTCTGAAAGGTGCCAGCTGTAACAAAATACACTTGAAATTTGAGCGATACTAAGCTAAATACATATCTTTTTTTTTTTTTCCTTTTTTAATCCTCTGTTCAAATTAATGGCAAAAGGAATAAAGAGTGTTGTTTCCTCAGCTTTGAAAATTACCATTAAATCTGTCAAGAGGATTATTACAACTACAAAGCAATCACTTGCAAAATGATTTTGTATAGCAAATGTTGCCTTTGTAGAATTGGAGGCATTTCATAACATCAAAGTTATAACATTAAAATTGTCAAATTGAGGTAATCTTTCTATTAAATCAAGACCTTACATATTGAATATATGCTCCACATTTTGACAGTATGTGTGTAAACCTGCTTCTACATTACCGCTTATCTCTGTGTAGATTATTTCTAGAAAGAGCTATAGGGCTGGAAGAAGGAAACAAAGGGTGGAAACAAATTTTATAGCTCAGGGAATATCTCCCAGGTTTGTGGGGAAACCTTAAGAATAGCCTTTTCTTCATATTAGAATTGCCTGCCACAGCAGAGCTGAGCTATCATGTTATGAACAGAAATCAAAATCCAAAATTCTGACAAGGCAGCTGCCATGATTTAACCCCAGACGGAAACTAAGCCCCACAGAGCCGGTCACTCTCTCCCTTCTGGTGGGATGGGGAGAGAATCAGAAGGGAAAAAGTGACAAAACTCGTGGCTTGGGATAAAGACAATTTTAACAGGGAAAGCAAAAACTGTGCACACAAGCAAAGCAACACAAGAAATTCACTCACTACTTTCCATCGGCAGGCAGGCGTTCAGCCATCCCCAGCCATCCATCACGTGTAATGGTTACTTGGGAAGACAAACGCTATCACTCCGAACGTATCCCCCCCCTTCCTTCTTCTTCTCCCAGCTTCATATGCTGGTCTGGTCGTGCTCTCATACGGTGTGGGGTATCCCTTTGGCCAGCTGGGGTCAGCTGTGCCGGCCGTGTCCCCTCCCAGCTCCTTGTGCCCCCCCAGCTGCTCCCTGGTGGGGTGGGGTGAGAGGCAGGCAAGGCCGTGGCTGTGTGTAGGCACTGCTCAGCAGCAACGAAAACATCCCTGTGTTACCAACACTGTTTTCAGCACAAATCCAAAACACAGCCCCATACTGGCTACTATGAGGAAAATTAACCCTATCCCAGCCAAAACTAGCAGAGCAGCTTATAAAAATTGACCTTAAACCTGAATTCAGAGTGGAGGGATGTTCAGGCTCATATCTAGTTTAGTAAAAGGAGGTAGACTATTTTGCTACAGCTCTTGGACTGAAATTTGGAAATTCTGTGGCTTTGGAACCTGGCTCTACCATTTGTTTCCGGTATGATGCTGGGTAAACTGCATGAGAAAATTAGCCCTTATGTGGTCACAAAAGTTCACTCTCTGATCCAAGAGTTGATAACAGCATGGTTGCATAAATGCTATTTCATTGTGTCTAAACTCTATATACATTGGTGTTTACATTGTTTTATTCCTTTCACACTGCTAAAATAATGTTATCTCTGCCTTTTTTGAATTGAAATAGACTTGTCTGTTCTAAGATCTGCTCTTACAGCATCTCCAGAAAAGCCTTCAGAGGATAGCTTCCAACAAAAAACAAGCCTGGGGACTCTAGTTATAATTTAAAAAAAAATACAATAAGAATTTCATGGCCAGAATTATTGTTGTTCTTAGCATCCGAGGTATTTTATAGTGAGACTATACTAATGTTAGTAAATGGTGAATTATGCCTGAAAATGTCAAAAACTGAGATTATAACAAAGCTTTAGGTTCGTTTTCCTGTCTGAACAAGGAAAGCAAAGTAGATCTAATTTTTTTTAAAGATAAAATGATGTGTTTGACTAGGATTGTTCCAACGTCTACAGAGCTGTTAACCTTCTTGATGCTTAGTTGAAACCAAGCAAATAAGCATTTCAGGTTCAAGCTTGCACCCTTACTACCTTTTCTTCAGGATACATGGTGGCAGTATGTCCACAGCACAGTGGAAAAGTACTGCAGATGATGAGCTAAATGGCGACCCTGTATCCTGTTCTGTGCTCGGCTGGAGCGTGGATATTTGGCCACAGTGCCTGTGTGTTACCAGTTGAGTGACATGTTTGGGGCTGAATCTGACCCAAGTGCTGTTAGTTGTTAGCTGTAGACAGAATTGCTTTATGCACGCTGAGCTTTCTGAGGAGAATGGTACCGTGAAACTGCGTGCGGTGGTATACATAAAACTGGACTCATGGCTGTGTTAATTCTTGCTTCTCCCTGCTCTGTTGGACCACACCAAGTCTGTCACCGTTGGGGTTCACCAGAGCTCTTAACGGGTCCCATGAACGTAGTCTTTAAACAGAGGGGGATGTTACTTTTCTCAGCTACAAGAAAACCGTATTTCATGGTAATCATGAATATATGAGCACATGTTTAATATCACAAATGTCTATATTTCTGTGTCTCTGTAGTAAAATACAGGTCTCAAGGTACCATTTATCCTCTCTTAAGCACCAGAACAGGAAGGAGTGTGTTCATAATATTACTGAGCTGGGGATATAGAAGGTGTTCTTGTTCTAGTCAACCCATTAATAGCCACCAGGAGACCGAAGAACAGAAAAGGATCAGATCCTAGTCTGGGATGTATTACGGTTTGTCTTCTCAATGGGAACTAAGTGTGGGCATCAAAGGGAGGAACTTGGCCCTTCAGAAAGGTTTTTCAGATCTGGCTGTATGACCAGCCTCCTGAGATGAAAACATAAATTACATTGTGCCTGTTGTGGGACTACACTTCTTGGAAAACAAAACAAAACAAAACATGTTTTTCACCCCTATTCTCATCTGTGCAATCATCTGTTTTCCAAGTTAGTGAAAGGGGTTTGAGACGCTTCTTTGTCTCTTTTGTCTCTATTGCTTTTCTGTCTCCATAGTGGTTAGATTTCTTCTGTATTGCTCTGAAACATAAAACTGTATTTCTTTCAGTTCTTGAAAGTTCATTAATATTTGCCTTCTGTATGTTGCCAGGCCTCGTTTTGGTATCACTGAAATGTTAATGGGACTTGCACACTCAAAAGGCTGTTAAAAGGAACTTAACAGACAGTTCTTTCTTCCTTAAAAGTATTGATTTTAGATGTCATGCACACCTGTTACACCAATTGAAAGAACTTGTAGAGAGATCACCTATTACTACTGCAAAACCATTATACAAAGGTCTTTAATATTTAGAAGATTTTCTGGAGAGAGTTGACTAAAAGTTGCTACCTGATACATGGTTTTATCTGGTGGTGGCTCCACATGCTGTGAGATGCGGGTTTGACTCTGCTAGATTTGTGTTAATTTACAGCATTTAGCTGTGGCTTAATACCTAGAAAAGTTGGAGTAAGTCAATCAATCATAGTCAATGTGATTGCTACTGGTCGCCTTCTGCAAAAAATTATAGCTCTAAATTCATTAAGTATTTCCTTGAAAATAATCGGAAGTGAATGTTTGCAGCATTGAAGTAGTTTCTCTGTCTCAAATCCTGCAATACTTTGTCAGAATCTGTCTTGAAGGTTAGTACTTTGGACAAAAAGAAAAGTTAAGAGTTGTGAGTGTAACAAGTCTTGAGGTATTATACAAAATCTATTGCCAAAGAAAGGGAGCTGAAGCTTGTTATTCACCTCGGGTGGTGCAGGTCTGTCTTACCCTTGGTTTTGGTGATAAACATTTGCCTATTGAATTTCTGTTGTTGAAAAATTCCACTTATGTACAATGGGGGAGCAGTATAGGAATTACTTTCTTCTGCTGGAATGTAAAATAAGGAGTAAATAATGAGCTTTTTCCTTCATAATGCTTTGGCTTTGAGGGTAAATTGCTAATAGCTTATGCATAGTCATGCATTTAACAAAAGTAAAGACAAGATTACTGAGTCAGCAATGGAATAGCTGAAGGAAATCACTGCCTGGGTTTGCTGTACAAGAAAGTTTGTAAGTAAAGATGCATAGTCCGGAGATCTTTGAATTTGCTTGTACTCCAACAAGAAGGAGATTGTCAGAAAGAGACCTCCTGAGCACCTATTACCCAAGTATACAGAAGCTTTCTGACTGAGGTAACTGCTGAATGATCAGATAATCACTTGGATAATCATCTGGCATTAGCGGTTGAGCTCCCACACATGTTCCGTTAAATAACGCCCTATCCTTGACTGATGGGTGATGGTTTGGTTCTTACGAAGTTGCATGGAAACATCTAATTGGAGGTAAAAGTGGGATTCATCTCACCTAACTTTATCTGACAAATCTTAGGTTGGGATGTGTAGCTTTCTGAAGGTGGCTATATCCTTACTGTAAAGTGAAGCAAGGATGACTACTTCATGAATAGGCTTTCATATACCCCAACTAGGGCACATGACTCTCAGCTACAACTCTTCCTCATCGTACTCTAGGATCTGTTCCTAATCACCTCTTCAAACATATCACTTGCCTCTAACTTTCTAGTAGACCCAAATCACCATAATCTCAATAATCAGATCATGCACATTATTAAATGAAATAGATAGTCTCATCTGGCCATTGGGACATTATCTGTCCAAAGTCCACAGGAGGAAAGGGAGGCTTCTAAATATATATATCCAAATATACCTTCTCTGGTAAAATCCAACAAACTTAAACTGATGAACTATTGTCTCCCCACAGAATGGCAGTATTCCAGGCACCGGACACTTGCTCCTAGTTTGCAATAGAGTTATTTAGGATTTTCACTGGTTTAATATGCAGCTTGTATCCTTTCTTTTCTTAAAACAAGATGCAAATGTGGTTGAATACTACAGATAGACAAAATAGTCCTTGAGGATGATGGCAGTAGCGGTATTTTCTTACTTCTCTGAAGGAAAGGTCTTTGCTGATGGCACTATATTCTTTTGTGTATAAATGGCTGTAGGTGTACTCTGTGCATTTTGATTAGATTGTAGTAAAAGACTCACAAATTCTAAATGTGTCATGCATATGGCATTTAATTTAGTCTTCATGTCACCCATGTGAACTGCTGTGGAGGCATTTTTTTTGTTCACTTTAGTTAATCTACAGGGGCTACCTTACCTAAGGTGGTCTTGGGGGATACACATGAGACAAATCTGACTGAAATTTGATTAGGGAGCCTCTAAATGGTTGCAGCAACCTCTGCAGTGGAAGGAGGTGGTGAAAACCTGGGAAGGTATTTCTGGATTTAAGCTAGGCTGTTGAAGAGTAAAACCAGTTTTTTGAGTTGTAGTGTTATATGGTCTCTCATAGCTAGAGAAATGCAGGTCTTGACACAGAATCATAGAATCATTAAGGTTGGAAAAGACCTCTGAGATCATCTAGTCCAACCATGAAACGTTTCACTTTGGTGGCTGCAGTAACAAGTCTTAGTTTTAACATTTCCTCACTTCTCACTGATTAGCTAATAAATGTTAATATTTCTATCAAAGCTTTCACATGTAATTCATATGCTGCTGAAAAGCACTTTGACACTGTAAATTTATGAGCAAAAATAGATTAAAAGAAGACTTCCAACTGTTTTGCAATGTGATATCTGAGGATATTTGTGAAGTGTTCTCTGGATAAGAAACTCTTCCATCTGTACAGAGTGAATTATTCTTTACTGTTGGCTGTTAGGCATGCTAAGTGTCATGAAATTGTAATGATAAATATATTTTTCAGGAAGCAAGAAGTACCAAGAGCCTCAAAATTACCTGCAGTTGTATGCCTTCAGCTTATTACTTCTGTGGTAATATTATTTTGTTAAAGATTGTATGTGATCATAGCCTTTCTTTTAACATCAGTGCAGGAAAATTTAAGCTCATTTATAAGATACCTGAAATAATATCATTCTCAAGAGCAAACACAGACATGACTTTACAGCACACTAAGGGACAGTGAGCGAGCCCAGGTTAGCTTGTAAGTAAAAGCCTGTGAAAAGGGAGCAGAAAAATCAAAGATGTAAA
Source organism: Scopus umbretta (assembly GCA_013400535.1). Classification (NCBI taxonomy): domain Eukaryota; kingdom Metazoa; phylum Chordata; class Aves; order Pelecaniformes; family Scopidae; genus Scopus; species Scopus umbretta. Next base: position 63,565 of record VZTL01032374.1, read on the forward strand.
AGAAGGAACAAAAAAAAACCCCAAAACAGTCTGAAAAAGTGTTTTGTATAGGATCATGATGAAGGATAGAAAGAACATTTAAGCTAAGTACCATCAGGAAAAGGTGCTTGGAACCATTAGCAAAGCTTGATTTTTGCTGAATTTGGGAAACTAGAACTTTTGAAATTATTTGTAAATAATTTACAGCATTGCATAGGAGCAGCAGCTGCCTTCTGGCAGTCTCAGTTTCTATCTACAAGACCTTGAATTATTTTTTTCTTTTGGCTAGCTGGTTTTGCCTAAAAGATGCTCTGGCTTGTAGGAAATTGTCAGCTGAATTTACCAGCAATAAATAATTCCAACTACAACACTGAAAATACAGATTTGTACTGAGTATGCAAAATTATATAAAAAAACCCATATTATCACATTTCAAATAAAATGCTTTGAGAAGATGTTAGTATTGTTGAATATTTTTAACAAAGAAAATATGATGTTTCACATTTATAGAAAAAATAGTCAGGCTATCGTCATAAGAAGTATCTGTAAAGTACAGAGAATATATTTCCAGTACTGTATTTGGCAGCGTGCTTCAGCTGTGAACCACATCAATCTGTGAAATATGTCTTTGATCCAGTTTAACACATTTAGCGAAGAAAATTTTGATAAAATCTTTTGCCCAGTTTATAAACCAGCTTTTAATATTTTTGAATTACTGGTCTGAAGAATAAGTCTTATCTTTGCAGCTCCCTCACTGGTATGAAACATTTGTAAGCATCTGTTCGTCTCTTCTGAACTGAAATGCTTCTATCCTTCACCCTCCCATTTGCCCTTCCCAGTAGCTTTCTGAGCTAGCTGATGCATGAGTATTCTCGAGCAGTATGCATTTTGGGACCTGTTTCCAGTCTAAGTGCAGCAGTCTGATTTCAGGTAGGACACTCAAGAGATCTGATAATACTGAATAATTTTTCTGTTTTACAGCTATAGGTACTACATAACCAATTATTAGAGAGAATTGCACTTTACAACATGTACCCTCCTACTCTGAAACTATAAGGAAACAGAAATATTGCAAAATAATTGGGATGAGTGATATTTTATTATTAATCTTTCTTACTATGGTGGTGTCTGCAGACCCACCAAGATTGGGACTTAGTTCTGTGCAAACACACAAACCTGAATATTTTGTATTTCTTGTATCCTGGACCAGCTGATTGCCATCAGACCCAGAGAGCTGAATTACATACCTTTTAAAGGATTGTTCCTAACCCAAAGCTCACTAAAGTCAGCAGAATGATTCCTATGTAAATGTAGTTGATTTGGGCTTAAGTTTATGATGAAACTGAACCTTTGCTATTCATGCTTTGAGCTGAAAGCTGCACACATCTTTTTTGTAGTGAATGTCTTCTCCCATCCTCCTCCACGCTGCTCTTCTTTGGCTTTCGGCACTACAGAAAGTGGCTCACAAGTCGTGGGACCCGACGACACAGAAGCGGTGATTTGGGAACTACCAAATTCCGACTGCTGTGATCACCTGCTTCTTAGTTATTTTTGTAAGCTATGGAATTTTTTGGCAGTCTGTCTGTTCAGAGTCATGCTCAGAGGTATAGATACCAATGACCCCATGAGATGCTAATGACACTATCATTAGCATCCAGAGAAGAATTGCTAGCATAAAGTGGAAAAGCCAAATCTAAAAATGGACCTGGCAATTTTGCATGTTACTAGAAAGATCATTGCTAGCCAAATTAGAAAAACATCAAGTAATTTAATTTTCCCACAGCAATCTGTGAATGTCCCCTTCTTTCCTTTACGCTGTTGCTTAACCGTGGCTAGAGAGAGGTGAGAATGGACTGTTAAAAATCTTGCACAGGGGGAATATACAGCATATGTTTTGACTCTGTATCCATATATGTATGTACATCTCTTGCAGACATTAAGGTTAGTGGTTGCCAGTTACTCATAGACACATTCATATCTTTTATCACTATTGACATCATCTTGAAATTTAAAGCCTGGAAAGAATTTATTTTGTAACAGTAAATATCTTTCCAGCTCCAGGTGCAGAGGAGTGTGTCCAGGAATGCTCAAGGCTAAGTGTTTTTGAAACTGCAGTTTTGTTGCCTTGGAAAAAAGAACTGACCATTGTTTAAGGGATTTGGCTAGAAGTTGTCTTTGGTTCCTACTCTGCTAAAAGACGTGGTGTAACTCTGGGAAAGTCACCAGGAACCTGTCTCCTGTGTAAAATATGAGAAGGGGGAGGGAGAAAGTCATACAGTGATTCATATGACTTCAGTCAGTACTAGACCTGGGTGATATTTTAAATTTTTCACAATTTAAAAATTGTTATGATCGTCACTGCTCAAGGCTATTTCTTCAGCTGGTATGTAGTTCCAGAGCTAGCCGAAAGTGCTGTAGGTGTGTCGGAGAAGCAGCCTGGGAGAAAGTACACATTTACAACACTCAGCTGATGTCAGAGGAGCTACACTGATTTACTCTAGCTGAGGAGCCAGCTAGTTTCTTTGCATATTGTCTTATCCCAGAAGTAGTGCTGTAGAATAAGTGAAGTAGGAGTCAGTTGGGTTTTTCTCCTTTTTTTTTCTACCTTTTACAGAGGCCAGTAGTGATACTTATTTTTATTATCTACCTTGTTTTCCTGAAATACAAACTAAATTCATAGTGATTTTATCTGAAAATATTTTTTTTTTCTTCTTCTCTTAAAGTCATTGCATTGCCATATAGAGCTAGCAATCTACTGAAATGGTCTGCCATTTACAATAGCAGTTTAGATTAAGTTCTGTCCTTGGGTAGCATTCTGACTTTTTCTTTATAGTCATTGTGACTTTGTAGGTCTCAAGGGATCTTCTCTTACATAATTTCTGTATTCTATTGCTCTAAGGGCTAAAAATTTTAAACAGCATAAGAATTTATTTACAAGAAGAAAGAGACAGAGCTGGAATCCTAGCAGCTATGGTCAAAATGACAGGACTACTTAGAAATTATGTGTTACAACTGGAGTTTTATCTATTGAAAACAGAAATATTTCATGGTTCTTCTAAGTATTGCCTATCTTTTTTTTTGGGGGGGGAAGGGGCTGGAGAATTCTTGGGTAAGATTAACCCCAGTTATGAGTATTGTCTCTTTGCCAGAGGTCTGTACCACCTCCGTTATAGTATGGCTACAGAAACAGCAGCATTGGGATTTGGCACATTTGAGGCTGTGAAGACATCTGCATTGGAAAGAGAAGAAGTAGGTAGAGTCAAGGGAGCAGGCAACTACCTGAAGTGAATCTTACATTAGTAGATGAAATCTGAATTATTTCAGAAAATCATTTGCTGTTGGGGTTTTCTGTTTCTGCAGTTGTCCCATGTGTCCAATCCAGTGTGTGCCCTGAGGCAGCAGAAACATTCAGTAAGGGGGGAAACAAGTAGTATGGGAATGGCTGAAAATGGTCATTGAAAGGCAAACTGGTGACCATTCTTGAAAATTACAATTAGGAGAACAGTTTCTTGCTTACAGCTCTAATTGAAAAACTGTTTTACAACAGAAAAAAATAGCTCCCATGCTTCTTTGTAGAGTATTACCGAAAGCCAGAGTATCTCTATCACAGTTCTGAAAATCTTGATTTTGGAATTTCTGTCCTCAAACGTACTTTTCTTAGAGAATTTAGATGTATACATTTACATTATATATATGTTTGGAAAGGGGCTATACTTGATCAGATCTAAAAAGTGTAGTACAGTAGATTGTATTTATAAATATCATTCCTTGGAAAGCCTATTGTCTCAGGAGAAATGCATATAGCACCATTAACAACCTGCTCCCCTTCTGATTTTTTTTTTTTTTTTTAAAACCCACTTTTGGTAAGAGTTTAGGTTTTCTAGCTTACGTATGGTAATTTTCTGAAGATGATGGAGCTTTTCAGCCAGTAGCAGGTGGTTCTGACAATACTACTCATAAAAAGTAGAATATCATAGAAAGCAACACTGATCTAAATTCAACTTTGAAAAGAGCTTCAGTCAGTAGGCAATATCAAAGAAATGAAGGTGTGTGTGTGTCCTGCTCTGTTCATTGTAACATCATCTGGAATATTGCATCCTCATCAGAAACTCTTCCATGACCTTGGCAAAAAGAGTCATAAATGGAAATGAGGAGGTAGCGTGCCTGTATGCCAGTAATGATTTCATGTACTTGCATGCAGTGCCTGTATGCCGATGGCCTGAATCCTATAACAGGCATGGCAGGTCAGAGCAAACACTGTAACTTATTTTCTGAGCTTTATTGCTCATTTTTCAGACTGATAGTAGCTCTTACTGCATGGAAAGGAAATTGCTGTTTTGCTGATAATCTGTTTTTGGTGTGATTCATCTTTGGTACTTACTTCAGATTCTCTTTTGCAGTCCATCATTTGCCTGCTCTCAGTATGTCCTCAGGAATTCTTAAATTAAGGAACCCACAGTTTATATGAGCCTGTCTGCTTCACTGTCAGATGTTACCTTTTTCCCCATTAATGTCTTTTGAAACTCTTGATTTCTAGCCAAATATCTGACAGTAAAATCAGTAAGATGCTTCTATCACATTGCTAGAAATCAGTTAATTAGACTCCCTTAGGGCCCCAAAGAAAAGCCTTTTATCTTTTGTCAGTTTAATTTCTGCTGTATCCGTTTGTGTCAGTGCTTTGTGAAAGAGTACTCCTATTCTATTTCTTGTTTAGCTTACTTTTTTCTTCATTTTCGGCTGCTCTTCAGAGCCTTCAGAATTTATCTTTAAGAATTCATCTCAGACCAGTGTTCTGAGAGGAATTAGAAAACAAGATTTAAAAATCTTATTTCTCTTCATATTTCCCTCTTTCTCAAAGTCATGACACTTGCTATGTAGGGGGCATATTTGGGGAAACTATGACCTATTACAGTGTTGATTATATGAAATGAATATGAAACAGAGAGCATAAAGCCTCCTCCCACTTACTCCTTTGACCTTCTTTCAATCTGTTTTAACAGGAGAACATGTTGCAAGAAAAATCTGGAAGAGAAAAAGGAAATATATGAAAGGAGTGGGTTGTGAAGAAGGGAAAAATTAAAGTACCTGCATAAGATAATAAATAGCTTGTTCATAAATACCTCTTTTGCACGTACACACTGTTATTCTGTTGCCTCTAAAACACTGAAATGCTAAAAAGATGAAAAATTTCCATGTGTTCAAAATCATATATAAAAGTTTAATTTTGAACTCCACTATTCAAATGTGAATTTTGGGTCTGCTCCCATTGATATCACTGACAGTTTTATTCATTAAGTAATAGGAGGTAGGTTGGGATCCCAGTTAGGCAGTCTGACAGAGTAAAACATAAGATTCTCTGGGCTCCCGTTGCTCATAACATCCTGGGATATTCTTGCCATTAATATGAACTTCCAACATTTGCAAACACATTGTGAATCAGGAGGAATGTCATGGACCTGGTGAGAAGAAAAAGGAGGATTAAGCTTGACATGAAGAAAGGTTCAGGGTGTGTTTCTTCTTTGTCACTGTTCACACAGAGTCCCTTGGTGCTGCCATTCTGTAGCTCAGTACTGTGTCTTGTCAAAGGAAAAACCAGAACAACTGTTTCACTGAGTTAAGCTTATTTCAGAGGCAATTGTGAGAGGAAAATTATGCAAGAATCAAAAAGAATGGAAAGCAGGAGACAAGGAAGCTCATGAGTGTTAGCACATGCTGTCATCTACAAGGATGGGCAATTCAGCTTTCAGAAAGGTCGTTTTTCTTTCTTGTATTTATACAGCTGCTTCCAGTTTAAATGAAATGGTCATTTGCTGAAAATTGATACTGATAAATTGAGTATAATAATGGTTTAAAAGATTTATGAAAGGCAAGTTAATGAAGTTGAGCTGTTCAGTCTCTTCATTCTCGGTCACTCTGTACTTAACACAAAAATGCTTATCTCTGGCTATGCCTGATCTAGGAAATGCGTGCATTATTGTATTGAAAGATATGGTGATTTTACAAACAGACATACACCGCATGATATTTGCAGTTATTTATCATGCATATTATGATTATGAATAAAGGAATATATAGCTTAACTCTAGTATTACCAGTTACTCCAGTAGCTTCCTTTTTTAAAAAAAAAAAGCTATAATATACAGATACACACAATGTACCATTTCGGTATGCTAGTGCATGCATTCCCCGTGTCAGAAGGAGTTACAGGACACAGATATGTATGTATCTCTTTCTATGTGTTAGAATGCACGTATGTACAAGAGTGGAAGAACTGACACAAGAGGAAACAGGTTTAGAGGATTCATCCTAAAGCAGTGGTTTGTTTGTCAGTCTTTAAATGGGTTCATACACAGTAGTGCAAAGATCAGGAACCCTCCAAAGCAATGCTGAAAATTAATGCATGCCTAAATGTCACAAGAAAGACAAGACTTGAAATAAAATTCAGCCAAGAGAATAAGCTAATGGACCTTGAAGTACCCAAAATATATTGACTAAAGAAGAAAACAGAGTAAGGACTCCTCCACTTCCCTCCCTCCCGACTTCCAGCTCCAAAGCATAGAATAAACGTGCTATGTTAAATTTCACTGTAACAAAAATTGCAGTCCTCGC
>VZTL01032376.1:0-65175 GCA_013400535.1 Scopus umbretta
CCACAGAGTGCTCCTCTCCTGCACACAGAACTCCCATTCAGTCTAATAAGCATCTCCCTTCTCCCCTTCCTCCATACGCACATGCTGAGGACTCTCATTCTGGATATACATCAGCAGGCCCTGGTCTACCATTTAGGACAGTGCTCCAGCATCCTTATCTACTTTTTTTTGCCTCAAGCTTTATACCCCATCAGCTCTTAAATGGGGCATCAATGAAAAACAAGGATGAAACTTTGTAGAGAGGGGCAAGCATATGTGAGGCAATGCACAATTGGGAAGACTGGGTCCACTGACATCTGTTGAGGAAGGAATGAGTTTACACAGAGACGTAGGTGTCCTGGATTTTGTTGGCAAGAGGCTCTGAGACAGCAAGTTTGTAAGCTGCCCTACCTGTGTTCAAGGGCTGTCCTGCACTGCTGGCAGAAAGGGGACTTTGGCAGGAAAAGGAGGGTGAGAAGCGGTAGCGGTTCATGACACTTCTCATCTTGGAGTGGCTCAGGGCCATTATCTGCCCCAAAGAGGGTAGAGCAGCCTTGGCAGTGCTGCATAACAAGGAGCATGGAGCTGGTGTACAGCCACCGCTAATTTCTTGATCCCATGGCCAGCTCCCATGCTGAGGAAAGCTTCTTTAGTTCTGAGCATTAGGCTTTCACTAAGCTCAGAGCTAAAATAAAGCATGTAACACTAGAGCAGGAGGGGACATTAGCCTAGAGACACAGCCAAAATCAATTCACAGAATGGGTAGAACATGAATAAATGTTAATTATCTGCCTTATTTTTTAAAAAATGGAAATTATAAGCATCATATAAGATACAAAATCGGTAATAATATAGCGTATTTGTGTATCACTAGACATAAAGACAAAAATGAAAAGACTCAAAATATTTCAAGCTTCTTGAGCTCGTCTTCAATTCATACCTGCACCTCTCAACAGCCTCGCCTTTGACACAGACTCCTTAGCCATACTTTATTCTTTTTNTTTGCCTGCAAGGCTGTGTCCTCCCTGTACCATGCATCCACTGCTCTGGCTTCTTCTGTTCTTCTGCAGCAGTCACTTGGGACAGTTGCTAAATTGCACGAGATACCCAGATTGCTTAGCACTAGCAGTAGGTCTTTATCATCATTAATCTTTCATAAATCTTAAGCCTAAAATAAATGGTGTGACAGCTCTGAATGTCAGGAATCATGGGCTGTGGCAGTTTTGTTCATAGACATTGTATATGTGCGTTTAGGAATGTGGTTGGCAAACCTCCTCTATTATTTGTTCTGGCTGCACATTGTTTATACTTTTCTTCCTGTTTTTGAAAACAGAAATTATTGTCTCAGTGGCTAGATAAAATATTTCTTTTACAAAAGAAAGCACTAGTTGAAGAGAAGCACTTTGGTAATTTTTTTTTTTTTACAGCAAAGGAGAAGAAGAGAAATTTCTGGGACCTCTCACATTAATATTTTATGAACTCCCTGAGAAAAGGTTTAAAAAACAAATGTCTGAAAATAGGAGATAATGTGGTGCGGTGGACTAAAGGCACCCTGGGATTTAGTTAGTTCAGGCTGTCTTCTTCCACTCATCCATTACAAGCCAGGTAGGGCCAGCTCTTAATAGCCAGAGTCTCTGTGGCCAGTACTTGGTGTTATTGAAGCCGCCCACAAAGCAAAGCAATTGGCTCAGTCATTGTCCCTCTGGAATTGGAGTAAATTTGGTGACGAGGCTAAATCCTTACAAAATGAGCTGCAATTACTCATGGGAGTGAACACACCAAGGCCGGCGAGACTCCTGGCACGAGTGAGGGCTGACCACATGAGCCAGTGCTGCAGACCCAGGAAGGAGGTGCCTGTCAGAGACCCTCAGNCTTTCTAACCAAGCTCAATACAAATAAACCATCAGGCAGTAAAATGGAGGGCACCAAACAGGAGATCTGCTCCTATCCCAGTGCTCAGCTTCTTGTGCATTGCAGCCTCCTATAGTTAGTGTCCAGCTTTGCTCTCTCAGCAGAAGGATCTTCCTGCTCTTCTGTGCTCCTTCTGAGATCAGAGCCACAGGGTCCTGGCCACAGTTAAGCACTCTTAGGCATTGCTACAGTAAATACGATTAATAATAACAGCAAGCAATAATGGTTCCTAACTCAGAAAAATCACTGTAATTAGCTGTTCCATTTACATACCACAAATGCTAAAAATGAAATCAAATGAAAAAGAAATAAAAACATGGTGTAAGATCATCAGAAATGGATAACATTTTTCAAATAAAATTTTCTTTTTCTAGTAGGCCATGGTTAAAGGAGGGGATAAAAAATGTAGATTTGCCAGTTATGAAGTTACACTTTGTACTTACTGATTGAATTTTCCTAAATTGTTTGGTCTTGAAAAAAATCCACCCTAAAAAAATCCAACATGCCACTGGATCATTTGGAAGCAACATTTGTATTTTCTGTTTCAAAACTATTTTTCATTTAGAAATTTTCTGTTAATGTGCAACTAAGCAAGTTTTAAAACACTTGACAGTGCTTTAAACAAAACTGAAGCCACCATGTCAAGTAAGGAAAAACTCCATCTGATCCAAACTGAATATATGTGATTTTGTGATTCACCAGAAAGTGTTGAATTTTTTTCTTTTTCAGCATGATTGAAACCAGCTCCTTGCTTGCTTTCTGCTGATTTTGGAGACTGGCAGTAAGCCAAAACCTCATTTGCCTAGCTGTAGAAGCATCATTAGTCATCAGCATGGTTAGATGGGGAATAGCTGGAAAGTTAGGTGCTCCAGAGATCAATATTAGACCTGATCTTATTTAACATTTTCACTAATGATCTGAGAGCATATGTGTACTCTATATTAATTGTATTCATTGATGCCATTCAGATTCAGAAGGGTTGTGAACCCCAGTGGGGAGAACGGGAGATTGAATAAATGGACAGAAAATTAATATCCTTTCAAATTGATCCAATTAAGGATGTTCATTTCAAAAAATGCTAGTTAATAGAGCTGGGGAAATAGCCCAAAATGCAGATGTTGGCTAAAGAGAAATACTCAGCACTGGTGTTCAGAAAAATACTGGATATTGGGTGGCTGCAAACTGGAAAGGAGCCTGGTGTGCAACATAAAGTCAAAATGCATCTCACCTGTTTGGGCTGAACAGTTACTACAAATGACTTCAAAAAGAAGTTAAGACAAACTTATGGGGAAAAGCTGCGTCAAAGGCTTTCACGCGCAAAGCTCCTGACATGCAAAGAGCCAGCTCAGTAGGTGTCTGCAGATGGCCAGATGCCACCAGGGAAGGCTCTTATTTCTTTACTTACCCTTTTATGTGCTTTCTCAATGCATCTGCTGCTGGCCATTGTTAGGGACACCATCATAAGACCCTTTTGGTTTAGTCCAGTATGACTGCTCATATTTCCCTGTAGAAATCCTCATTTCCTGCAGGCTGAAGGTCTCTCCTCAATAGTGGGGATGTAAAATGATGGTCAGCTGGGAGGCCCAACACAAGAAAGGAGCAGCACCAAAGATGAGTGGAGGCATGTGGATAAAGTAATCTGTGGCCAATAGCAGGCCAAATTATAGAAGAAAATTCTGACACTGGGAGCTGCCAGGGCTACAGGATGAAACCTTGTCCCTACATGTCCAGAGTATTTCTGGAATCATATAAAAGTGGAAGTGATATTTTGTTGGCCGTTGTATGGGAAAAGCATCTTCTACTATAGCAGGTAATTGGCAAATGGGTCTAGTAGGTCTTCTCCATATTTAACCTCTCCACCAGTTGTCTTCTACCTTTGATCTTGCTAGGAATCAATGATCTCACCTAATCAATGAAGAGCAGTGCATATAGATTGAAGGCAGCTCTATGTGAGTCTTTGAAGCTCCCAAATGTCAACTAAAACATCGTAAAAACTTTTCCGAGTATTTATTGGCTCATCATTTATAACAAGACTAGTACAGAAAGTCAAAGACACAGATCATAATGTCTGCAAACAGACGTTTCTGGAGCACTTATGTAAGTCCTGCGGTAGGGTGGGAGTCAATATTTATTACGGATACATAAATGATAGCTGAGAACAAGGATCAATTTTCCAGTGAGCATGGGAGGAGTGCTCGCTCACCTTTTCTTCATTTTCATGCCTCCAGGACTGCTTGAGCAGCTTTAAACAATCATCAGATGAAGGTTCTTTCCTCACTTTTCATTTTTTATTTCTTAGTTACTTCAAAATATCCTCCTCTTCCCTTCTCTGGCATTTAAACCAAACCAAAACCTCTCCATCTCAAATGAGTTGCTCTGATTTTTTCCCCTGAGCTCTGTCTTGCTGAATAACTTTGTATGCCTCTGATGGTTGCCCCTCCATCTCCTTCACAGGAGTGAACCACAATGCCACTGTTAGTGGCCTGCCTGCCAGGAGAAACTCTGTAGAAGATGCCCCTAAAACAGCACCAACATCCCCACTCAGTGGCAGGGCAGGTGCACACTGGGGGACAGGCTGCACATCGAGCAGTGGCAGCAGGCACTGAGGTGCTCTCCAGGGCACAGCCGTGTCTGCTGTCCTCCCAGTGGGGCCAAGCTTTGCTGCGACAACATATTCATACCTGGGGCAGGTAAACAGGAATAAAAAAAGAAAATTAAAATATTAACTGCAAAAACAGGAACATGTCCATAGCACAAGTCCTTACACCATTTTTGCACTGACCAATTTCATTTGGAGTAGTGATTTTCTTTTATGGCTGGGGTCTAATCAATGCCAATACTACTGGGATACCCTTTGATGCCAAGCCCAACTACAACTCAGTAGTTTTCAAGCCAATGTAGTAAAAGTGGCACAAACCCATGTACAGGGCACATGGAAGGGCTAGAGAGAGCACATCGTTTACCAAGTAGTTTGATGTGAACTGAGAGAGCCCTTACAGGCTTCAACATGCACCACCGATGAGACTGGGCAGTGAGCGCCCTATTTACACATCACAGACTGCATGCCAGCCTGTCCTCCCGCATTTGGCACTTTCCTAAAAACTAAGTGTGGACCATGCCCCAGAAAATGTAGGCAGCCCTGCCTGAATAGAAATTGGCTAGAACCAAATTCAGCAGAAGGAAGAGAGCATGAGGGTTCGCACTTGCATTCACTGATCAGACAGTTCGGAGAGCAATGTCTGCAACCCTGCAGCTTGCGCCTGTCCTGCCAGCATTACTGCCCTGAGACCATCAGCATCAGTCCCACCGGTGCTCTTGCTCTCAGCTTGGTGTCTTAGCACAAACTCACCCTCCTCAGGAGTTTGCACTTACATACTAGGGCTCAACCTGGGCGGCTGCAGTGCAGGCACAGGAGCTGATGTGCGGATGCTGTTGCAGGGTTGGTTCCTCTTTGCAAAGGGGTGGGGACAGCTGGGAGCTGGGACACCTCACACCCCTGCAGCATGATTTGCTAAAGCCCATCCACCAGCACCCTGCAGTGCTCTTCTTTGGGCAAATCCTCCTGTCTTTTTCTGCTGCAGACTCTGCACTGCATGTGCAAAACTTCCACACCTGAAGAGAGAGGCTCCCAGCATGGAAGAGAGGAGAGAGGAGAGAGGANCAAAGGAGAAGAAGAGAAATTTCTGGGACCTCTCACATTAATATTTTATGAACTCCCTGAGAAAAGGTTTAAAAAACAAATGTCTGAAAATAGGAGATAATGTGGTGCGGTGGACTAAAGGCACCCTGGGATTTAGTTAGTTCAGGCTGTCTTCTTCCACTCATCCATTACAAGCCAGGTAGGGCCAGCTCTTAATAGCCAGAGTCTCTGTGGCCAGTACTTGGTGTTATTGAAGCCGCCCACAAAGCAAAGCAATTGGCTCAGTCATTGTCCCTCTGGAATTGGAGTAAATTTGGTGACGAGGCTAAATCCTTACAAAATGAGCTGCAATTACTCATGGGAGTGAACACACCAAGGCCGGCGAGACTCCTGGCACGAGTGAGGGCTGACCACATGAGCCAGTGCTGCAGACCCAGGAAGGAGGTGCCTGTCAGAGACCCTCAGTGCAGCACAGGCATCCCCTTTCTCCAGAAGTGCATGACAGAACTATCGGGGCAAATCGAAAGCCAGGGTTCATGAAACCTGAATTGCCAGCTCAGTAAGTGCAGGGAAGTGACATGAGTTACCAAAGTCATTCCCTGGATCCATTGCTGAATCAGGAATATAGTAGAGTTAAAAAAGGTAGAGGATATATAGAGTAAAATACAGGGGACTATGTTGATTGATCTGTACTTTTTAAATTGTAAAACCCCTGAGTTACCAAGGGGTCCTGTTCCACACCCTGTGAGGGCAAACAAGAGCAGGTGGAAATTCTCCAGCTCCTAAATCAGCCAAGGGAGGAGCGGAGTGAAGTCTCCTATCAGATTTATTTTTCTTTTCTGAAATATTTCACTCATCTAATATGACCTTAGTTGATACACCTAACTAATGACTTACCTAGCCTGCATCCCTTAAACCCAAACTTCTCCTAAGGACACAGCTTATCACTATCATTTTTGTCCGTTGCATTGATACTGACAGTAGTCAGTATGGCTGCTGTTGTCACCTACCATGATATAGTGATACATCACCTATCGTGAGATATCAATCCTTCTCCTGGGGAAGCTGAAGTGCCCTGAACACCACCTTCTCACTGAGATCTACGCACAGCAATTGGCATCAGAATGGTAGCTGAATGCCACAAACATTGACAAAGGTCTTTTGTTGTTGTTGTTAATTAAAAGACTGAAGCTTCTAAAAGCAAACTGAAAGCAAAGAGTGTAGGTTGTGGCACCAAATCACAAACATAACTCATCAGTGTAATAAGCCAAGAAATATTCATTTGTAAAGCAAAGTTTTACTGCACATAATCTTCCTCTGGCTTCCTGATGTCAGAGGTGAAGCGCATGGACATGCCCTTCTTTAGCTTGTGCCCATATGGCAAGGCATGGCAGCTCATCCGCAACAGCTGTCAAAAGAGACTCTCTCACTCTCTGTGTCATGGAATCAGCTCTGGCTATAAGATGAGCCAAGCTCAATCAGTGTCTTCAGCTGATGTGAACTCTTGGCGCTTCACTGAAGCCAAAGGATAAGGCAGCTTTGCATGAGGTAAGAATCCACCTCCTTCCACCTTCAAATTTATTACAATGATTTTGGATAACAACAATGGGAAATTCCCATAGTCAGAGAGGAAATACTTCTGCACCTCTTCCAGTGCCCAGCAGGCACTAGCAGCTCTCTTTGTTGAGCCAGACAAAAATTTAGTCATTTAAACAAAAAATATTTATGAAAATTATGTACTTTTTCAGTTTTCAGACTTTGCTCTCCAGCACTGACTGAAGGACTGGAGGCTTTATCGTCACACACTGGGCAAATTCCAGGACTACCTGCACTGAGTTTTGAGTGATTTTCCTGTGCTCCCCCAAGATAAGAAGCTCTGGGGATGTGGTTCACCTTGCGGTGGGACTGCCCCCCAGATGTGCAATGCTTCTGCATTTCAGATGGGTCTTCCTTCTTCTCCCTCATTCTTCACCAGGTGCTCCAGCTGCACAGAAATGTTGGGCAAGTCCACAGAAAGGCTGATGCATCTCTACATGTCAAGAGAAAGGAAAAATTTGACATTTCTCCCCTCTTAGGTGGCTGGAGATGGAAGGCAGCAGTCACCGTAGACAGCAGGTGAATTATGATTTCCAAAGGAAGTGCATGGGAAGGTCACAGAGCAAAATCAGACTTTATTTCCATCACAGAGAGAGATGAAGAGGATCCAACATTTCCTTCCCCAACCTATCCCCTTTTCACAAATGCAGGAACTGCTTTGTCTTTTTTTAGTTGTTGTGACAGTAAATCCTTAATGCCATAACTTTGGAAAATACAGACTCTGCCACTTGGGAAATTTCCATGACAATCATTCCTTTGGTTTCCCTGTGATGTTGGCCGTGGTTTGAACTGACATCCATCCTGGTGGCAGCGGTGCAGCCCTCCTCTTCTCCTGCTCAGTTCTGATTGCAGTGCCATGTCAAGCAAACCCAAAGACTAGCAGCTTCCGTGAAAATACTCCCACTGACTTCAGAGAACTTTGGATACGGCCTCACACAGTGGTCAAACACTAGACATGCCAGGGCAACCAAAGTGACCGTTACTCACAGCTGCAGCTGTAGGCACACATAAAGATAGCAGAGACACATGCCTACTGCATTTGGGCTCCGGTTGCCCCAAACAATGCAATGGTTTTTTTGAATGTGAAGGTTTTAGTCCTTCACAACATCCTCTTATCTGAACCTATTCTACCAGGACCTGTTTGCCAAATGGTTTATTCCAAGCTGGGATAAATAACCAGCAAGAGCCTCCTTGCCTCCAGAGGCAACTGGAAACTCTCTGCCAGCTTGTGTTGATAGGCATCTATCAGCTGAGGAGTGATCCAAACAGGAAAACACACTATCAGTGAGTTCCTGATATGCTATTTCTAGTTAGGAGCTTGGTGTGCATATTTGTAATTATACATTTTTTTATATATATACACCATCAGTCTCCCAGTATATAATAAAAAACAATGTTTTTTACCAATGTGTCTGGCAATAAGATTCTACGTGAGAATAGCAACAGGAAATAGATATTAAGAGCTATAAATACATTGAAAATAAACCAGTTTAACAATATGAATACATTTCTGAAGCTATATTCCAGATCTTGCAGTTAAACTGTCACACAAAACACAGTGGGCCACATCCATTATTTGAAAATGTTTCTGAAATACAAACAGTTTTACAATTTTCTGTACAAACTTACTGTGATTTTTCTTTCAGAGTGAGCAAATGAAATTGCTGGTTTTGGGCCTCAAAAGGCTGTTTAGGAGAAGCAGAACTTACCATACTTTATGAACAACAGGAGGAAAGCCAATCAATAACGCTTTTCTGCTCTCCAGTTTGAGAGCCCTCAGATACATGTTGTCAATTGAAGTTACAAATAGATGTTTCTGAGGGTAAAAAACGTGGCTTTAAAGTGCAGCAAAGAGGTCCAAATGCTGTTCTCAGTTGTACCATAGTGAATCAGGAATGACTTCATTGACTATACATAGCATCAAGACATTAAGGTCAATAGATTTTCTCCTAGTTTTCCTTAATGCAGTGGACTGCAAAATTTGGCTTCACCTCTCTGTATTCCAAGTTATATCTGAATCTTTCAGCAAATTAAAAAAAAAAAGTGTATCTTTATTGCTTGTACAAATCTATCTGCAGTAAAACCCTGGGAGAGCAAGAGAACTACTAACTAGGTGGCAAATACTGGTTCTCCTTTCTAAGGAGAGAGGGACAAAAAACCTGTGGTGTAATGGGGAACCACCCAGCAAAGAATAATTTTGTGAAAGAGCAAAGAAAAGGAGAAAATCCATAAACTCTGGTCGCCACTGTCTTGGAGAGTGTGTTAGATGTTAAAACGGAATATTTGTTTTTTGAAATAAGCTTGGTGGCCACATGCAGGCTTCTGACAGACATTTTAAGAAGCATTACCATGAAACCATAGTATGCCTATGGTGATTATATAGGCTACAGTGCATGCCATGGTAATCACCACAGCATTGACACACCCTCTCTGATTGATTGTGCTATTGTAGTGGCCCACAAGCCACAAGTGTGGTGTCTGTAAGACCCAACTGATAACATTCAGGTTGTACTGTCTGCCTGGAATGACTTGCCTTTTCTAAAGACCTCAGAGAACTCCAGGCTGAGAACAGCGGAGCCCTCATCCCCCAAGCCTTTGCTTCTCATGAAAAGAACAACCTAAGAATTTGGCACGATGGCCCACTGTCCATTTATGAATTATGAGAAGGGTTATGGCTAAGGGTGGACTCAGGGGTGAAAGTTATCATCCAATGGTGCCTTATCAATGACAGCGAAAACGAGACCTTCACTGGTTTTGCACTTGGACTCTAGAACCAGCTACAGCACTGAGGAGGTAATTATTATATCAATAGTATAACTTTAGGTGAGACTGAAATAAGTGATACCCTGTGGCTTGATAGATATATTAGAGAAGGTGAATCTTTTTCTATTTCTTCCCACTTTTTTCTGTCTTGACAAATGCATGGAGAGAGAGAATCCATGTTGCTTAGCAACTCCTTAGGATGCAGAAAGAAATCAGTCAATACAATTCTGAATTAAAGCTGCAATGACCCACAGAAATTTTTCTAGAGAAAACCAAGAATAGCTATATATTCTCTTTTTCCTGAAGTGACATTAGCTCATGAGTCAAACTCTTTAAAATGAAGAATCATGGAAATAGATAGGTCTTTCTGAGGTGGGAGAAGGGGGCTAATTTATTGCAGGAGTCTGAAAAGCAGGAACTAATTCTGAATTCTAGCAATGCTGATTATTTTAGTTAAGTTTGAGTGTGAATTTAGCCGCTTTGGCACATGAATCATTTGTGAGCCAGTCATGATTTCTGTCATGAGACATGCTGGATTAATTCCTCTACTTGTTTGAATTGTCATTGATTGCATTGGTATTACATCCATAACAGCTGAAGCAACTGGTGTTGCACCAATAACAACCTAAGATGTAGCTTGCTGACACATAAGCGTATGCATCAAGCCCTCAGCAGAGCACTTGTATCAAATGCTTAACAGCTGAGCTAAAGTATGGTACTCTTAGTCTTAGCCCATGAATGAGTATACAAGTAAGAGTCCCATTTTTGGTACTGGATGGTTGACTGAGCATTTTAAGAATGTATTTATTCACCAAACACAACAGGCGTTTCTGCAAAAATCAGCAAGATGATCAGGATTTGTGAACATTCCCATCAATACTAACAGGTTTCTGAGTATTCAAAAACAGTGATAAACGTGACTTCCTAGAATCCCAAGAGAGGTAAATTTAGTTCCTCTACTCACAGTAATATTTATATACCCATTTATTTGCTTTTACTATTTGACCAGAACTCATCTGAATTTTCAGTAACACAGGATTTGATTAAAGTGGTAAAATAACAGAGGGAAATTAGTATGTGAGGAAACTAGTGTTGTTTTCTTACAACAACAAATTGCAAAGCACACCCTTGACTTTGCAGTCACCCTTTGGAAATAGCAACATTCAAGGGATAAGACAAACCAGTCTCATCATCACTTTTTAAACCAGCTACCACTTCCTGTTCAGCAAAAGAAACAGCCAGGACAATGCTTTCTCTCTCCTTTTCCTCTTTGGGACATAATTAATAATTATTAAGATTACTGATACTACAGTAATGCTTGTGGCCCCAGTTGCATTACAATATATTAATAACTATTTTAGTTTCTTGTGCATTCCCTAGACAGCCACAGTGTCAGGGCTGCTGTATGTATGTAACCCCCCATCAGCTTCAAGTAGTATGCAGAGCAGCTGGCGAGGCCACCTTGGCATGATCAGCAGAGACCCAGCACCTGAGTATGGTTTCAGTGCTGCAGCTGGGTCACAGGTATGGACCCTGTGTGCTTTGCAAGGTCCCTTTGAAATTTATAAAAGAATCTGCAAAGGTGTATGTCAATGTAGACCAGATTCTGCCTAGCAAAAGCTCCTCCAAACCACTGTTTAAACATACCCTTGCCCCTGCCTTGCCTTTGGTGACATAAGTGAGGAACACCCTGTATGGGTAATCATCTCGAACGTCTATGTCCGTACTACTGAATGTTTGTCCTCTTTATTCACAATTTTCTCTCCTGTAACTTTTACTTGTGTGAGCTGGGAAAGATTATATCTCACTATATCCGATAGTAAAACATAAACTATATATGGTATTAAACTGATACACAGTGTACCACAGAATAATATGTGGAATATTTTGTACCGGTTTATAGTACATCTGTCATGTTTATATCACATGTAGAGTTATGATATATAGGGAGGTTACTTCTGCTATATATGCATGCTACGTACGCAGCTATATATAATGCAGAAATATATTATGACATTATTAGAAATATGATGTGATCTAAACTTAAGAGAAATCATTTCTCCTTGGTATCTATTGATATTAAAACAGTTTTGTAAATGTAGCAGAAGAGGAGTGAGATATTTCAGTCTGTTTCTGTGTTTGCAGACCTTTGCAGGCCTGTCAATACAAAAAGGTGCCTTTCCCATGGGTTCTGGAGACAGATCCACAAGGGACAGAATCCCTTGCAATAGGATAAAGGATCCCAGGTAAAAAAGTCAAGCTTTTGCAGTAATTGTTTCTGGTTTTGCTAAAACCAGTGATTTATTCTTTCTGCTCTCTTGTCTCCATGTAAGTCACGGTCTTATTTTTAATGAAGCAAACTTATTAGGATTACATACAAAACCAAGGGCTTTGGCCATATAAATTTAAGATTTTTCTGCCCTTTAGCATTTTGAAGCAATTTGCTGTTCACAGTGACTGTAGTGTGTAAACTTCTTCCCCATGTGTGTTCAGTGTAAAGCAATTAATCCTACAGCACTCCACAGCATTTAGCTCGCTGCCCTACAGGTGACTCGTACTCTGCACATCAGGACACAGTGGCATTGCCAGTCAAACCTATGTGCTTTTGGGAAGCAGCAGTGGCCAGCCAAAGGATGAGGGCCTTCAGGCTATGCATGGCCGTCAACATGTGCTGGCAGTGCCACATCTGACGTGCACAAGGGAATTTGATAGAAGACGGATGCCTTCTTCATGGTGTTGGTGGGTTTGGAGATGATTCTCACTGGTGTATATAGAAACTGGCAAGGGACTCAGAGCCAAACAAGGTCATCAGAGATTTGCCTTTAATAGACTGAAAATGTGTGGTGTAATCATACACTGAAAAACCGCCTTGTAATCCAGTCTTCTGATTGCATGGAGGAAATAGACCCAAGTGGTGGCAAACTATCTGCAGCAGAGTGACGGGGCAGCAGGATTCCACTTGCACAACTTCAGCAGTCTAAAAGAATCATAAAATAGAATCATAGAGCGGTTTGGATTGCAAGGGACCTTTAAAGGTCCTCTAATCCAGTCCCCCTGCAATGAGCAGGGACATCTTCAACTAGATCAGGTTGTTTAACCTGACCTTGAATATTTCCAGGAATGGGGCATCTACCACTCTCTGAGAAACCAGAGAGATCCAGTGTTGCACCACCCTCATCATAAAAAATTTCTTCCTTAAATCTGGTCTGAGTCTACCCTCTTTTAGTTTAAAACCATTAACCCTTATCCTATTGTTACAGGCCCTACTAAAATGTCTGTCTGTCTCCTTCTTTCTTATAAGCCCCTTTTAAGTATTAAAAGGCTGCATTAAGATCTCCCTGGAGCCTTCTCTTCTTCAGGCTGAACAACCTCAACTGTCTCAGCCTTTCCTCACAGAAGAGGTGTTCCATCCCTCTGATCAGCTAGTCTACACCACTTCTGTAGCCTCCCTTTATAACCAATGGAGGGAGAGGGAGGCATCTCCTAGGGTCAGTCCACCTCATTACAAGGCAGGTGATTAAAAGGATGGCAGGGAGACTAAACTGCCCACTGAAGTTGTCATGTCCCACCACTGTCTATGGAAGGAGCTGAGACTAAGTATCTGGCAGCTTTTGTGTCACTGACGCAAGGTGAGAGAGGAGTATTCCTGTGTGGAAAGATGACATCAGTCTAGCATTCATCCTAGACATGCTTGTCACTGACCATCCTCTTCCCCTTGGGAGACCAAGGCTGCCTTTGCTGTGACAAAGGAAACACAAGTCATTGAGCAATCCATGGAAAGTTACAGTCTCATCCCCATGGGATCCGTGTGCTAACCTCTACACACCCACCCATGTAAACACACTGCTGCACAGCAGGGCCAGGGTGTTCATCCTGCTTTTGGTTCCCAGCCAAAAAGGTGCTCTGCAGCCTTCTCAGGATGAGCCAGCGTGGGCAGACTGCTCACTCTGGGGTTTTCCAAGGGATGCATGGGGAGGTGTTTCCTTCCTTGAAACTATTTCACTCACATCTCCTCCAGGGCTGCATGGAGTTAAGCTGAGGGAGGCACTGACAGCTGGGGAAACATCATGCCAGCTTCCCTATCTGTGCTTCCTCACCTTTCCCTTCACAGTTAGGGCAGGAAGGGTAAGGGAAGAGAAGATCAGAGGCTGCAAACCAGCCAGTGAGCTATGCTGGTATTCCTTTCTTGGTGCCGAAATGAATGATGCTTAGTCTTTTACTTAATTTGAAGGGGCCACATCTGGAAGCGCTTTACATAGCCTCAGCCTCTGTGGCAGTTTGCCTGAGTAAGCACCTCAAGATTTAACCAATAGAGAATGTGCACTGCATAGCTCATTAAGAGCCTAATCACTCTCCTCTGGGTTGAATGCAACTGGCTATTAAAATCAATGTATTTATTTGCCAGAAAGGGTGCTAAAGAGGTCGTAAGATGAAATGTGTCCTGGAAAAATGACATTGTGGTAACAGTACGAGAAAGAACCCAAGGTGGCTTAGACGCATTCTAACCCCTTGCTATTAGATGTGGGGATTTCTGCGACAGGGAAGAGGGAACACGAAGGGTGTCAGCTAGAGGAATGATGAAAATATCTCACAGTCAAGCGACAAGAAGCCCGTGGCACATCAAACGGCAAAGGAGGACTATGCAGATAACAGCTGGCTGACAGGGGAACCGTTTCCTCTGATTGGAGGCTGTCTCCCAGGAACATGGACCGACTCTTTGCTTACTGACCTTGAAAATGGAAATAATTTCAGAGGCAGCCTTCTCCCATTTCTGGAAGTTTAAGCACATTTATTTCTATCAAATGAATTTGAATGCAAGTCGCTGTGACATCACAGGGAAAGGATCATCCCTCATTTATCAGCATGTCTGTTTTGGTACACATGACAGAGCTGCTTAAAAAAAATGTGTGACTTTGCCTTGTATAAATTATGAGGAAAGGGGCTAAGGACAGAGCTGAGATTGCGAGGAAGAGGGAGCATCCTCTGGGCAAACGGCATCCAAAACCCAATGGCTGGGGATGTGCTGAGAGACAGAAGGGAAGGATGCATTTCACAAGAAAAAGATTAATTTGCAAGAGAATAAGAGGACATCCTTGCTTGGCACTCTGCCCATGCATATAAACAGACATGGTGCAAATGCAAGTATCCATCTCACTACATGGCCATCTTCAATCTTCCTTCCCCCTTACTAACAAATCTTATGAAAGCAAACTTTTCCCAGACTGAATCACTGTTTTCCTAAACAGTGAACTTTTCTGTTGCAAAGTCAACAAAATCCTGCAGAAACTCTTGGAAAATCTCCAGAGATGTGCAAAAAAAGCCAGTAATTCATTGTCAATCATGGCATGCTTTCAGGCCCAACAGAGGCTACTGGGAGCTGTATTGGTCTGTATCTCAGCAAGTCCCCATAATCCAAGGGGAAATGGTTAGCAAGCTGCTGTACCACTTAGCCACACACAAGTCTATGTGGCTGTATGGGATCCATCCAAGGGTACTGAGGGAGCTGGCAGAAGTGCTCACCAAGCCACCTTCAATCATTTAGCATCAGTCCTGGCTAACTGGGGAGGTCCCAGCTGACTGGAGGTTAGTAAATGTGGTGCCCATCTACAAGAAGGGCCAGAAGGAGGATCCAGGGATCTACAGACCTGTCAGTCTGACCTCGGTACCAGGGAAGGTTATGGAGCAGATCATCCTGAGTGCTATTACACGGCATGTACAGGAGAACCAGGCAATTGGACCCAGTCAGCATGGGTTTATGACAGGCAGGTCCTGCTTGACTAACCTGATCTCCTTCTATGACAAGGTGACCTGCTTAGTGGATGAGGGAAAGGCTGTGGACGTTGTCTACTTGGACTTTAGTAAAGCCTTTGATGCCATTTCCCACAGCATTCTCCTGGAGAAACTGGCTGCTCATGGCTTGGACAGGCGTACTCTTTGCTGTCTGGATGGCTGGGCCCGAAGAGTTGTGATGAATGGAGTTACAACCAGTTCGCAGCTGGTCACAGGTGGTGTTTCCCAGGGCTCAGTATTGGGGCCTGTTCTGATTAATATCTTTATCAGTGATCTGGATGAGGGGATCTAGTGCACCCTCAGTAAGTTTGCGGACAACACCAAGCTGGGCGGGAGTGTTGGTCTGCTTGAGGGTAGAAAGGCCAACTGTATGAGATTCAATAAGGCCAAGTGCTGGGTCCTGCACTTGGGTTACAACAACCCCATGCAATGCTACAGGTTTGGGGAAGGGTGGCTGGAAAGCTGCCTGGCAGAAAAGGACCTGGGGGTGCTGGTCGATAGCTGGCTGAATATGAGCTGGCAGTGTGCCCAGGTGGCCAAGAAGGCCAACAGCATCCTGGCTTGTATCAGGAATAGTGTGGCCAGCAGGAGTAGGAAAGTGATCGTGCCCCTGTACTGGGCACTGGTGAGGCCGCACCTCGAATACTGAGTTCAGTTTTGGGCCCCTTGCTACAAGAAAGATATTGAGGTGCTGGAGCACGTCCAAAGAAAGGCAACAAAGCTGGTGAAGGGTCAAGAACACAAGTCTTATGAGGAGCGGCTGAGGGAACTGGGGTTGTTTAGCCTGGAGAAAAGGAGGGTCAGGGGAGATCTTATCACACTCTACAACTACTGGAAGGAGGTTGTAGTGAGGTGGGTGTGGGTTTCTTCTCCCACGTAACAAGCAATAGGACTAGAGGAAATGGCCTCAAATTGCTCCAGGGGAGGTTTAGATTGGATCTTAGGGAAAATTTCTTCACCAAAATGGTTGTCGAGCATTGGAACATGCTGCCCAGAGAAGTGGTTGAGTCCCCATCCCTGGAGGTATTTAAAAGACCTGTAGACCTGGTGCTTGGGGACATGCTTTAGTGGCGGACTTGGAAGTGTTAGGTTAACGGTTGGACTCAAAGATCTTCAAGGTCTTTTCCAACCTAAATGATTCTATGATGCTAAGTCAGAGCTCCTCTGCAGATTTTCTCAACATCATAGAGCTGCATCATTTTAATTTACTGGCTTATTCTTTATATTCTTATTTTAGTGCCAGCTATCACTGCAAGAAGAAGGCAAGGTGATTGAAACATCCAGTTTGGTTTATTGAACTGAACTGCTCTCCTCCACTGATGGGGAGGTCACTGTGCAGGTACCAAAGGGCAGGAACAGGCACATGCTGATGACTAGCTGCTGGCTCTGCAAGTTTACACATTTTTCCCCATGGTAATTTCCTTGGTTCCTATATCAAGCAGGATTTGCAGATCTACTAGCTAGGTCCTGATTCTGGACCAGCTGCAATGCAGAGGCTGAACCAGCTTTATCCACCTTTGTTCTGAAGTCTTAGAGAAGCTGAGCATGGGGCACACAGCTGATAACGTAGCCTGGCTCCCTTTCTTGATTAATGTCTTCACTGCAATTGCTGGTCACAAAAAACCCCTCTAAGCATGGCCTATGTTAACATCAGGAAAATAGATTGAGTGGTACACGTAAATTAGATTTTACTTCCACTTGGCCAGTTTATTTTGCAGGGAGAAATGAAGCTGACCATGCCTATGGATTTATTTCTCTTCTCCTCCTACCCCACAGTACACTTTTAGCTGTATTTCCAGGTCTAACTCCCTCTTTTTCTTGCATGGAGTTATCTGCTCCATTTTTGCTGCACAGGGTTGAAATCAGCATGATATGCCCAAAGCATCCTCATCTAGGGAGGTTTATCTTGGCTATAAGTCACCTGAGGGTGGAAGGTGCCATAGGCTGGGGAGGAGCCCCAGCACCAGGGAGCTAAGGGAAGAGGAGCTTTGGAAGAGCTGCTGCAAGCAGGGGGCGCCCACAAAACAGGTCCCCTCCCATGCTCCTGGGGCAGCTGAGAGAGGGGAAGGAAGATGCAGCTTAGGTACATTGGCCACACCTGTGCACCAAGCAGCCCACCACCAGGAAAGGCAAAATTGGTGCTGGGAGATGATGGATTGGCTGCTTTGTGTGATGGCAGCAGAAAGTGGCCTCTCTGAGCCCAGCCACTGCCTATGCCAGAGGACATCATAGGCTTTTCTCCACCATGCCCTGGCAGATTGCCAGCAGACAAGGCGGGGAAGAAGTGGGGAGAGGATCACACCACTGTGGGGAAGGAGGTGTATAAACAGTGCCTGTTTTGGAAGGCCAGGTGTGTCCGTCTGATTCGAGCCAAGCATAACAGGAGGGAGCAAGGAGTGTGCGTTCCTCTCCAGACCCAGTTCCTGAAATTAATTTCCTTCTATGTGTTTCTGTTATTATGGGTGGGTGGATTAGGGAGGAAGGAAGAAAAGAAAGCAAAACTCTTTGTTTTATTCTTGGATCTCACGCCCCTGAGTCTTTATTTGTTTACTTTGTACCTGCTCACTTGTGCATTGTTTGTCCTCCATTGTTTTATGGCCGAGCCACTCTAAGCCCTTGTGTCTGCTGGAGGGGAGTTTTGCTCCACTGCCTTCCACTCCTCCTCCACACTCTGCCTATCCCCACTGCCTGGTGCACTAGCTCCTCCATCAACCCTAGTCCCAGGATCATTGGACCTTTCACCAAACCAAATCAGCTCATTTACTTGGCAGAAACCTTCTTTTGCTGGGTTGGTGAATTGAACTGGTGCAGAGCCAATTCAGACAGGCAAGGCAGAGAGAGACAGTAGATGCTTGCAGCAAGAAGCGGGGAAAGCACTGAAGGACACTTTGACTTTGGTAACCTGCTATATTGGTTCCCACTCTTGTGTGTAATTTAATCACCAGCTGATGTCTTGGCACATTGTTGTTTTCCATACTCTAAGGGGGCACGTCCATTTCAAACACTACCCCTTCAGCCTGGAATAAAGCTTCAGCTCCCATATACTTCAGCTTTCTACTGCAAAGCTGGCCTCAAATTGAACTCTCTGACGGAGCATATCTGGCCAGCGCTGTGGTCACATTTATGGTCATTCCTTCTGCCAACGTTTTTTACAACATGCTAGGCTGTTATGATGAACCCCTTGCAAAACAAGGATGTGGAAACAGAAGGCTTCCCTTGTTATCCTGGAGGCAAACCCAGATATTGCAAGTGCACTCTCTGGTTGCCTGGTCCTTCACTGAACTGATATCCATTCACTCCTGGGAAAACACGGATGGCGTCAGAGAACCTGGCAACTAAGCAGCCTGGTGGGAAGCATCATTTTGCTTACAATGCCCAGCCAGCTGGTTTCTTGCAAGCACAGAGCAGGTGAGCCACCCTGTTCCTGCCATCTCTTGCCCGTGGATGCAGGGGAAGTGTGCCTATGACCATCAGGGACAGGAGGGGTGGGATGGAGGCATGTGTTGCCAGCAGGGCTGAAGGGGCAAATGTCT
Organism: Scopus umbretta; assembly: GCA_013400535.1. Taxonomy (NCBI): domain Eukaryota; kingdom Metazoa; phylum Chordata; class Aves; order Pelecaniformes; family Scopidae; genus Scopus; species Scopus umbretta. The sequence continues at coordinate 19,213 of VZTL01032376.1, forward strand.
ATCATGGTCATTGTGGCTTTGCTGCCCAGCGTGTGCATCACTCACACAACCACCTTTGTGGCCACAGGGTGCCCCAGCGCCTTGCTCACCCTAGAGACACGTGGCTTCGCCCTGCTGCATGGGGGAGCACAAGCCCAGAGCCATGTTCTTCTGACCGTGCATTTGGGGCCAGCTCCAGCTGCCTGCCATCGGTTGCAGCTGAGCACGGTCTCCTCCACCCCATGCACCTCTGCCTTTGGGTGATGGGGGTTGTCCATGCCGGTCAAAACCCAGCCTCCCTGCCAGATGAAGGCACATTTATTTGCAGGCTCGCTGCCACTTGGTTTGTTCTCCTTCGTCTGCTCTCTCTTTCCTCCAACTTTCTGAAATGGGAACATTATTTGAAAAATGGGCAACGCAGGAGGAATCCGCGCAGCCCTGCGAACATGGTGTCAGGCAGAACAAAATAAACGCCTGAGGAGGTTCTTCCGAGAGACTTTGAAAGAAACTGGAGCACACATGTTCCTCTTCTCCCTCTGTTTTTGTCACGTCTCTGTAATACGGTGGACATTTTCCCAGCTGCTCAGCAGGGCTGACAGCATGTTGTCAGGATGGGGCTGTGTCCTAAATAGAAACTCTGCAGGTTCGGAAAGTTCCCTTCCTCTAATTGGAACCGACTCACAGAGGTGAAGAAAAGCTGCAAAATTGTTTTAAGCTATGAGCAATTATAACAACCCTTACAGTGCCAGTGACACTAAGAGGATTTGTACTGGATTATACCTAACGTTAACATGATCTAATGCCGCATGAATATCGCAGCCTGCAGCAGGCCCAGCTCTCGGAGATGGGTTCCTTGTTCTTCAAAGTCATCTGGGGTTTGGGGAAGAAGGGGAACAAAACCGCATGGGGAGAGTTTTAGTGCGATGTCATGTCTCGTTTAACCATCTCAAACAGGCAGTGTTAAAGTAACAGCTGAAGGCAAACTGGATTTTAAGGAGATCCAGGAAGCCTCCTGCTACTTGGCATTTGCCCTGCTGGGCAGAGAGGTACTGCAGAGGTCTCGCAGTAAGGTGACATGACGGTGCTATGCCAGCTGCAGTGCAAGGGCACACCAGGTGACCAAATTGTGAACCCCTTTCCTATCTCCAGGTTGCGTCACGTTGTCTGAGGTGGCTTTAAGAAGTGTTTTAACATAACCCTTCCTTTTATAATGGCATGGAGTCACTTCAGCTGGTGCAGGCAGAGGAAAAAGGGGATTAATTGGGGTATGCCCTCATATGCAGAGATTTCGGTGACACAATGCTCTGATGGAGCAGGCTGGTAGGGCTGTATGCAGCTAGTGATCGTGAGAAGTGTGGTGTATAGGAAAGGAGGGGAGGAAGGGACAGCACCTGAACTGACTCTGCAGGCTGGGGCCTTGGAGAATACCTGCTCTGCTACTGACTTATGGGGCTTGCAGGGAGTTGTTTAATCTCTCTGTAGATCTGTTCCTCAACTAGCAGAATTAAAGCAATAACAGTTTGCTCAGTGGGAAGGGATGAAGAGAAACCTGCATTGGTGTGAGGCACTCAAACCCTAGAGCGACTGGGGAGGGCCAAGATGGAGGGCAGGTAGAAGGGAAAGGGCGTCACTGAGTGAAAAGAGACACATACTGGCCTTGAAGGTTTTTCTTCCGGTCTTGGATTTTGCTAGTGAAATCAGCAGAGCCAACAAAAGTCGTCTGGGGACTTAAACTTCAGTATGGCTGAAGGTCACAGAGTACAGATTGTGCTTGGGAACTACCCAAGATTTGCCTTGTAGCAGCGAGGGAGCACCTGATCAAATGGATGCAAAAATTCTTCTCAGCCTTGACTTAGTGCATGATGGAGGGAATTAATGGGGGTGAAAAAGGCTTTATATCCAAAATGGGAAGCCCCTCCCTGATAGCGCTAGTGAGGTCTGCAGTGCTGAGCTCTGCAGCAGAGGTGAGGAATGAGGCCAAGAGGTCTAAATTACTTTGCTTATATACTGCCTTTGAATTTGGCCCTGATGGTAGGCTAGGTCAGCCATGCTTCTTACTAGTAGCATAATTTGACTGATGAATAGAAGAATTTCATATCAAGCCCTTAGGAGATTTTATACCACTAATATATTCTATTTATTTTGCTGGGACATGTCAAATAGAAGCATACCTATGCAATGTTGAACTGTAATCCATCCCACTGAAATCCATCCAGGGAGCAAGCTCACACCCCAAAACAGGATATGACAAATATCAGACAACTAACATGAAGGAGCGTGGCTCACATTGTTGCCTCCCAGTTCTCCTGCAGCCTATCTCACTATGAGCCCCATGCATTGTTAACAATCCCAATTAAGTGCTCTTCTGAAAGTTTAGGCACAGTGTTGTTATGCCAAAGTGTCAAAAAACTGTGAGCTATAATGTAATGTATTACAGAGAAGCAGAAGCAGCATAAATTAGAAGGAAGGTTAGAGATGTGGGCATTTGAGCCCTCCAGTTGTGAAGGAAAACTGTATTTTTTTTACATGGGAACTGAGATCTCGCATGGTCAGATGTTTCTAGGAGAACGCCAGTAAGTAGTGTGGGGAACAGTGTAACATCATGTGAGCCAGCAATATTTTAAGCCTATTTCAAAAGGAGATTATGCAGCTGGCAGAAGAATAAGGTTATATTACATAGAAAAGGTTAACAAAGAATTGTAGGCTATTTGACACTTCTCACAACTTTACAAAAAAACCCAAAACAGAACAAAAAAACCCAACCCAGTCTGAAATATTTTGGCCAAAAGAGGCAAACGATTTATACTGATTCCCAAAAGTCTTGTGGGATTTGCAGGTTGGGTGCTTCATGCTTTCATTCTGCTCTGTTATTAACCTCCTAGCTAGGATTTCATCTTCTACAACGCAGCATGCAGCCCCTCAGGAAGCAGGAAAAGGACCATTATGGAAAGGAGACAAAGAAGGGAGGGCTGAGGAAAACCGTGGAGATGAAATCTCTTGGAAGACTCAGCTCCTCTGTGTTGGGATGAATTTGACCCACTGTGAAGTTTCTCAGAACTAGTGCTAATATCCTGGGCTTGCAGTACTTAGGCAGCAATTATCACCTATAAAACAGGTGCTAATGTAGATTTTCACATTCAGAGGGCCAGCTGCTAAGCTGGTGGAAACGGGTATACCTCTGTGGACACCACTAGAGCTAGACTGGTTCATGCCAGATGAAAATGCTCCCTAGAATTTTTAAGACTCCAACTAATCTTAAAATCAAAATAAAGAGAAGAAAGAGTGCATATTCATCCCTTCACTTTAACAGGAAATTTAAATTTGGAAATGTTTGAAGTTCCACCTGATGAATGATTAAGCTGTGAGAGGCTAGCAGCATGCAGCATCACACACCAGTTATTTTATAATAATTGCAAGGGAATTATTTCTGGAAAGAAACTAACAGAAAATTATGGTGACCTGGTAGAATATAGCAAGTAGTTTTCAGCCTGTGCCCTTCCTTCTTGGCAGGACACTCTTTTCCTTCATTCTGTAAAATACTCACATTGGTATGATGCAGCTTTTTAAAAAGGGGTCCCAAAGAGAAGATCTACTAATGTCTAAGGGGAAAAAAAAATACCAATTTGTGATTTTAAGGAGTCAGGGACTTTTTTTGTATAGGTACACACAGCTGCCAGGTCAAAGTGCTACCTTCCTATAACTATAGTACAGCATACATTTCCCCAGTAACACACTGGCTGTTAGTTGAACCTCATAGCAAAGAATCAATAAAGTCAAGGCAATTTCCTTAACATACCATCTGTAAGAGATTATGGAAGGGAGGTAGGAGAAGGGTTTTCCTTAGTGGCTAATGCTTTACTAAAGTTCAAATGAGGCAATATATAGTAAAATAAATTCAATCTATATTTTCTCTTCTTTCAATTTTAGCGGGGGCTAAATGAAATGGAACTGTGTTGATTCTACCTGGTTCAATATATCTTCACTTTCTTATAACCAAGGTCATTTTTACCTTCATGGAAAAAGAGGCTTAATATAAAATACTCACCCAGACTGAACAAACACATATTCGCACTTTTTCAAAACCCAGGTAGATGACTGATATATTATGTAATTCATTTCATGTCACACTGCTGAATGTTTTTTTATAGATAGTGTTTAACCTTGTCAATTTTGCTCTGAGATAATCACTCCTTTGAGGATAAAATCTCACATTTAACATAAGAAGAAAAAAGAACCCCCACCTGCCAAAATCTGCAGTACACAACAAATAACAGGGAAGTTACTTAGCTAGAAAGATAATGATTAGGGCAGTTTTCACTGCTGACTCTGTGATGAGCCAGTGGTTGTTATAATATTAATCAGAAATACAGTGATAACTGCTTAGACTACGTTTTGATACAGCCAGTGAGCAATGACAAAATACTTAGACATCTTACAATAATGTATTTCTGCCCTGACTAATGGAAGTGGCAAACAGATTCATAAAAATCCCCTATATTTAGCACTGGAGCTATTCTCAGAGAGCGGGAGCTTTGCTTGTGGTTCTCTGGTGTTTATGATCAGGAATATTAATAGCTCTGGCATCTTGTGGAAAGGATGCAAACCCTGGAAGACACCTCTGAAACACCCAAGGGAGGGACATCTATGGCGAAAGTCTGCAGGGTCAACACAGTGCCCCTTTGCTCTGTGAGCCCTGATGCTCCCCTGGAGACTGCTTTTGAGAAAGGAGCAGTGCAGAAGGTCAGTGCAAAGTGAAATTTTACCTGGAGGGAGGAAAAAATATCTGTAAGTCCAGATTCATCCTATCGTGCTGTAGGCATGTAGTCAAGGCGGCTAAGTTTGGACTGCTGTCAGCGCTAGGTTCCCATTATAGTCAAGGCAGAGAGAGACAGGCATGTCCTGAGGGCAACTCAGCCCACCTACGGTGTGAATCACCCTCAGGAGAGCCTGTGTTTCACCCCAGCTGCTAGAAACCAAGCACGTGACATGCTGTGAGATGAATCCTGGCCTTGACGCATGAGGATGGGACAAACTGGCTTTGATTAAGAGCCTCCAGACAGGAAAGAACCAAACATAAGTCAAACACTCATCTCAGTTACTGAAATGAAAGATTTCATTAACTTTTAAAGATATTTTGCTCTTGCCTCCACCCTTCCCTCTCAGGCACACACTTGGGACCATTACTGGAAGCACCGTTCATTAAGTAAGACCCTGTCCTTAACAGCATTTCCAGTTCAATCAGAGGCAAGCAGTACTGGGACTCCTGGAGGAGCTTGACTCTTCCATAGGTTTTCTCCTCAGATTTTGTAGGCTACAAGAGATTCTGGAAAACATGCAGCCAGGACCAGACTCAGAGGTCTTGATTTAAACAGTCAAAGAGGCATTTTAACCCACTTCTTCAGCTAAGAGTTTTCACTACCAGGATTGCTGGCTTGGGCCAGGGGTGACCAGATACAACGAGGGAGTAGAAAAGCATCGTACACCTTAAAGCCTGATTTAAATAAACCCTATTTTAGGGACATAATATGGAGCATAAGGTTTTGGAGAGGCTTTATGCTCAGTGACAAATTGTCCTTAGATGGCAGAAGCAATATTCAGAAATAAGTGTGGGGACTCTACATTTTAGTTTTTATTCATTTAAGCCTCCCCCTTATTTAAACTCCATCTCAAGTCCATCCAGAAGTAGCAACTAACTTTCAAAAATACATTGCAAATAAAAGCCCCCATAAGACAAGCCTTGTCTTAGACATCACTGAAGCATCCATAAGATCTCTGGCAAAATTTCTTTGTTTGTGGAAGGTTATTTTTTTTTTAGGAAATCTATCTCTGCTTTTTTATTCTAGTCTGTTTGACATAGGTTTCATTGCACAAAAAGATTTTAAGAGTATTTATCTCTTTAAAGTATGCTTTATTTTGCCCCTACATAAATCAGAAGCATAGGCTATTTTTCTTAAGTTTACTAACCCAAACAGCAAAGACCCAAGTTCCTCTGGAACTACTCACATACAGTAAATAATTAGACCTTGATCTAATGAAGGTACTTAACAGCAGGCTTATTTTTAACTCGATGAGTGCAGCCATTGAATTCAAAGGGATTGTTCAGATGTTTAAGTTGAGTGCATATTTAAGTGCATTGCTGATCCGAGTGTCCTAATCCTTAAACTGTGCCATTGATTTTGGTGAGGCCACTGGCACAGGGTGATGTCAGGCAGCTGAGGGCAGCAGGACTGCAACCGTGGCTTGTTGCATACAAAGCTATTTTTTACCCCTCAGACATCAGGACCCTCTCCAGAGCCACAGAAGCTGTGGTTTGGTTTTGTTTTGGTGGGTTTGGGTTTTGGCTGGAGTTTTTTCCCTTCTAATTTAGATTAATCCATGTCTTCCCCATTCCAGGGACATACTACCTCAGCCACATGAAATGGAGAATACTCATCCTACCCCCCATAAAACATGACCAGGGAACAATCAGCAAATAAACTACCAAGCCCTGCAACTCTTCACTCTTGTGCCGTACCTCAAAAGGAGGATAATTAAGACCAACAGCATGCTCTTCGCTGAGCAAAGATTACTTATCAGCTTAATTTGATACTTTTACAGACAGCTGACATATGGTTTCCTCCTCTTCCCCCTGCCCCTTTCTGCACTCGAGTTTAAATAGGGCTGAAGTGGTACATAGGACCTCTGCTCTTCCTCACTTCTGGGCTGGGTTTCATCTCATGTGGGAAAGAACTGGTGTTATCAGGCTCGAGGACCTTATCTTACCAAAAGGAGCTTGCTTTTCCTTAGAGCAGATCCATATGCCTTTTTCTTCCTAACAGATGTACTACCAGAAAAACAGATTGGTGAAATGGAGCTTGTTCCTTAAAGGTGAACTGAAACACTTATCTACCGTGTGTAAAAAACAAAGTCTGCTTCTTTGAACCACACACTTGGTAGGGTACATATTTGATGCAGCCAGACCATGATCATCCTTGGAAACACGATGAGCTGGATGAGAAAGAGATTTACGGGCACAATTTTTCAGAGCTGCAGTAGCTCAGAATTATTGAGTTTCACTATTAGGGCAGTGTGAGAGGCCACCCTAAGTTTGATGCAATTTAAACCACTCCATAGATCATGCTGGACATCCTCTAATATGTATTGTTACAGCCTTACTGAACCTGATAGATGTTAGCTGGGGAGGAGGACAATGTGTACTCTATCGCACATGCCTATCCTCTTTCACTGCACCATGTCCTCCCTGATGCAGATCAGCAGAGCTTTGGTGTAGTTAAGGGGTTTTGTTTCAGTTTTCACCATTCAAGGATCTGGACAATCATGTTTATTGTGCCAGCTTAGAAGGTTTAGTCCTTTGTTTTTAACAATACCTCTACTCTGCCTGTGTGACTGCAAGCAAGTCCCTTGTGACTCAGGCTCCCCTTCTTGCATGGTCTACATCTCCACCTCCCAGGATAGAGCCCTGGCTGCAGGCTGCTCCCTGTCCTCACATACGAACAGCTGGGAAACCCTCAGCAAATCAGCACCAAATCCTGAAAATCAGGCTGCATGAGAGACTATGATACCACTACACCACTCAGTAATGGGCACTATATGAGAACTGAAGTTGTCACAAATGGGTAGATGCAGTATCAGTCCCAAGTAGTCTCATCATACATGTCAAAGAGAGACAAGGTTTTTCCTATGTTTCCTAACACATTTTTGAACTAACACAGGTGATCCAGGCAAAACACAGGTACCAAAACCAAACCCAACACGGACCCCAAATAGGGTGCATGCTGCTGCTCCTTCCACAGCACTTTCCTTCTGCTCCTTCTGTTTCTGAGGTCCTAGGTTTCAAATGTGATGAGAACTTTTGGAGAATTTTGGAGTCCTCATTATAAAACCATTTTTCAGTCTTTGGCTTACATGAGATGCATTCGCCATGATCAGATTCAGGTACTTCTGGGCAAATCAGAGTTTCTCATAGCTATTTAAATAAATATTTTTTGTAGTACACCCATGATTGATCATCATCTCCATTTGTGTATTTATGACTGTAACAGTTACAGAGCTTGCACAAGAAGATACATTTTTTAATGATGTTTACACTCATTTCAGCAATCACAGTTATATATAGCTACATATTTGAAAGTCCTAAATAAACAGGTTACACCTCACATAAAAAGTAAAATTAAATGAAAATATAAACTAGAATCAAATGCATCATCTGAAGACTTAGCCCTTAACAAATCCCTGGCAAGTTTTGTACATCTAATAGGTATGTATACATTTTCATAGAATCATAGAATCATAGAATGCTTTGGGTTGGAAGGGATCTTTAGAGGTTATCTAGCTCAACCCCCCTGCAGTAAGCAGAGACATCTTCAACTAGATCAGGTTGCTCAGAGCCTTGTCCAACCTGACCTTGAATGCCTCCAGAGATGGGGCCTCCACTACCCCTGGGGGCAACCTGTTCCAGTGTTTCACCACCCTCATTGTAAAAAGTTCTTCCTTATATCCAATGTAAATCTACCCTCCTTTAGTTTAAAACCATTACTCCTGTCCTGTCACAACAGGCCTTGCTAAAAAGATTGCCCCCATCTTTCCTGTAGGCCCCCTTTAAGTACTGAAAGGCCGCAATAAGGTGTCCCCACAGCCTTCTCTTCTCCAGGCTGAACAACCCCAACTCTCTCAGCCTGTTCTCCTAGAAGAGGTGCTCCAGTCCTTGGATCATTTTTGTGGCCCTCTTCTGGACCCGCTCCAAGAGTGCTATGTCCTTCTTGTGCTGAGTGCTCCAGAGCTGGATGCAGTACTCCAGGTGAGGTCTCAAAGGCTTTTAAAGGCATTATATATTTGAGTATAGATATGTAAAACAGATATAAATATGTGTGTATCTATTGGATATAAAAGTATATGATGCAACATATAACAATACATACCTGCGTATATGTACATGTGCAAGTGCAGGCATGTACTCATGCATGGATGTCCACATATTTGGCACCATAATACTTCTGAATCCTTGCATCTGGAAGGTCTGTGTTACAACAACACTTGGAAGCTTAAAATAACATAGCTGCCGTGCTAGTGCATGCTGGAGGAGCTGCTAGCACTGCAAGTCCTCTCAGAAAGGTGGCTGCGAGAGCAGCAGAGAAATCTGTGGGCTGTGCTGAGTGGTGAGGAGCTGGAGAAAGTCCTTTAGTGTGCATTGCCATTCACCACATGAGGCATGGGAGTGCCGAGGGGACTTGGTGATACACTGAGAACCCATACCTTTAGCTGGTGTGCAAACACTACACACACACATACAGTCGAAATGACCACAGTTTGATAGCATGGCCTGTGCATGTGCTTGAAATGCGTACCCCAGTTGGGAAAACAGCCTGCATGCTGCTTTTTGCACCACAAGGCTCCCAAGGGAGCAAAGGGACAGAGGTGTTCAGGGAGCTGGGCAAGGGCACCGTAGGCATTTGGGTCCTGTGGAGGGGGCTGCGTTCTGGGAAAGAGGGGCTTACTGTGGCGAAGCTGCAAGCAGGGCTTACAAGGTGAAGCAATGAGAAGGAAAACGGCTGGTGTGGCATCACACCACATTCTCTGTTTTGTTTCTAAACCATGAGGCAGAAGGTATTAGCTAAAGGTGAGACTCAATCGAGTGCTGACTCTGGGCATGTGAGCCATCTGGCTTTGGGTTTGCATTTGGTGGCTGGGACCATGTTCAGAAATCATTCAATTAACACCCACAAAGTTTGCAGTTCTTCACTTCTCAGTCACCTTGAGGGAAGCATGAGCTTCACTGAAGCTGACAGGAGTCTGTTGTGGCCCTTGCTGAGGAAAGACAGCCCTCGTGTCTCCTCCTTGCTGTGTTCCCCTGCCTCACACCTACACCCTACAGCACATAGGATCTGCATGCAGCTTGCTGCCTTGCCTCTGCCAAGCTCCTGTTGCTGCTTCCTGCTCTGATAACTGCTAGCATGGCACAGCATAGCATGGTACTGGGCAATGGATGCTGCTCCTTGCAGAGCTTCCCGCCCCACTCCCTTCCCTGTTCCCCTGCCAGCAGTTGCAGCCAGCACCTCCCTTCCTGAGTCTAAAGGAAAACTATTTTTGCAGCCGTACTTAGCTGGACTTGCAACAAATATTCCCAGGGACACTAAGTTTTTGCTTCACTGTTCTCCGATAATCTGAAGGGATGTTGCAGCTGTTACCCCTCAATGCCAGGGGCCTCATGCAGGCAGTGGTGGAGACGGTTCCCCTCACTATCATGGCTGCAGGTGCCGGTCTTCAACAACAAATGCAGTCTGTGGTATCTCCCCAGACACCATCCTGCTCCACGAGGTTGGTTGCTCACACAGCCTAGAAACCAAAGCCTCAGGCCCATGGTCTTTACTTTTATCCCCACAACCACAGTATGTATCATTGCAGTATAAATGACTCAGGTGAGAGTCCAGGACCAGCTGGATCCCAAAAGCCAAATTTACAGCACCTGCTGTGGAGGTTATTTTTCAGCACTCAGCAGCTCCACTGGTAGCCTGGGTGGTGTCCAGGCCTGGTGGGAAAGCATAGCTGCTGATGCTGATGCCGATGCCGATGCCGATGCTGAAGCAGGAGCCAAGCTCTGCCCAAAAGCCAGGCCCATCTGAGAGCCATTGAATGGGATTGCATGTTCTAGACCCAATTCTTTTCACCTTATTCAACCAAGAAGACCCATTAAAATGAAAAGAACTGGATGTATGTGCACATGCATTTTCCTTTTTTGATCAACAACCTCTTTGCTGATATACCTAGTAGTGTTTGAAATCCCTCTAAATGTTAGATGTCCATGATAAAAGACAGTGCCCTTATTTGGCCCATGGCCATTTTCCATGTTTATTTGCTTATTTATTTCAGTTAAGTGCAACACACCAGTTGATGCGCAACACCCGTGTGCCGCAATACGGCTCCAGGTTGCCTTGGCAACGGGTGGAAAGGGTTTTGAAGAGCCAGAGAGGCCCATGCTAATGAAAACAAGCATTCAGGGGGCCTCTTCTCCAGGTGGGCGAGAAGAGGCTCCCTGCTGGGCTTCCTCACCCAGCCCGCTTTCAAATAGTCTGGTGCTTTAAACAAAAACTACAAAAACCAACAACAACAAAAAAGCCCACCACCCAGCCCCCTCTGCTTTTTTTTCCATGCTAAAATGCAACCACTGATTAAAAGTTCTGAGACAGTTCTTTGAAGCCTTTCATTAATAGGTTTCCTTTATGAATCCAAATTAGACGGTCAACGCATTTTCCTTCAAAAAAAAAAAAAAAAAAGAAAGAGAACTGTTATGGAAATGTTTGTTGTTGTTGCTGCTGCTGGCTTTTACATGTTTAATCTCCCACATGTGCATCCATGCCAGATGGCACTGCCTGTAAGATGGAAGATAATCTTTGCACACCATCTTCACCAGGTTGATGCTGGTCCCGGGGCTGCTGCAGACTGTGGCGCTCATTTGGGCATGGAGGAAACCACAGGCTTTGTCATGGGCTCTGTGGGATGGTGCTGACCCTGCCTGGGCTCAGGACCCACAGTTCCAACTGAAAGTTTAAGGTGAGGCTGGGAAGAGGGTGACTTATTCACAGAGGTCTTGTAGGAATGAGGCTGTGATACTGAAAGCATGGGGAGATCTCCCCACTCAAGGAAGTGGGTCTTCTGGAAAGACATCTGGGCACCCATGCTCAGGAAATTGAACTGTCTTGAGGAATATCTGACCTTATTCAATTGTCTCTTTTGGAAACATGAGGAAAAAGGTAATGAATGATACTAGGAGCTGATCAGGAGTATGGCCACTAGCTTCAGTGAGATTCACATATGTCCCTCTTCCCTTACGGCTGCCCAGCAACTGTTGGGTATTCCCAAGGGCCAAACTGCTGACTGGCTCAATGAGGTGATGATCATGGGATGTGCAAAGAGATAAGTATGTAAATATGGGGATGACATGAAAGGGGAAACATCCAATGAAGTCCTGAACATAGGTTGCTCTAGGCTGGTGGTGGCGGATAAGGGAGTGAAGAGCTTCTGGACGTCAAGGCCAGCAGAAGGGCACTGTATGACAATCTGGTGTCATAGATTTCTGTTCCTATTTCTGTTTACATGTAAGCTTTTCTTGTGTAGGGCAGAACACATTCTTCTGTGAACACTGGTAACTGACACTTTTTAATGCACAGTTGGGCTCACAGTCCAAAGTCTGAATTTGTGGCACAAAATTATGGGAAAGAAAGAAGTAGCAGCAGGCCTCTGTTACACTGATACTGAAGCAAGAGAAACAGTGTCCAGCAGGCCAGCAAGGAGGTACCCACAGAAAGCCATGGAGGGAGAAGCCCAACTTCCCCACCATGGGCAGTTTACGCACAACTTGCAGTGACATGGCAGGCAGCTCCTCCAGCAGAAAGCCTCTTCCACCTCCTCAGAAGCAATGGGAGGTGATTGCCTATTTGGACTGGTGAAATGTTACAAGCTCTGAAGAAAAGCAATTGGGATAACTGTCCTTTTCAAAAAAACTGAAACCAACGCAGATCATGTGAGTTTGGGGACAAAATCCCAAGAGTCAATGGCATAGCTTACAGTGTTAAGCAAAATATATGTATATTTTTTGGTAGGACTCTTCACTGCTTGTAGGTGACTCAGTGCCAGAAACTGACTCATGTTGAAACAGCATTACAGCAAAACAAAGAAACTGTGTAATACACCACCAGGCTTTTGGTCCGATAATACTCTCATGGAAGGAGTGTTTTACCCTGCCCTGAACTGCAGTAAAGCTTATCACCAAGAGCAGTGACGTACTGGTTCGTTAGTTCGTTAATCTAAGCAAAGGGGAGTGAAGCTGGAAATGTTTATAAGTGATTTCCCTCTGCTGAGGAAGGAGATAAGAATAACTATGACAACGCTCCTAAAACATTTGTTGAAGGTTTCATTCTAAAATGAAGCATACCAAAAAGAAGGCAGTGACTGAATGGGGGATGGGAGGTCTAGAGAAAACCCTGCACCTTGTAGATGCCTCCCCAGGAAAAGCAACATGGCAGCTAAAATGTCCACAAGTAATTTTAGGGTGCCTGAAGTCTTTGGATTGCCAAGCTGCAGCAGGACTCCTTTCTGGAGGGAGGATATTCAAAACTCTGGAAAATAGGTCTCTTTCAGGAACACAAGAACCTGAGGATCCTCAAAACATGAATTTACGTTTGAGATTACAGGCAACTGTGATTTCAGTGGCAGTAAGTTAGAGCCTGTGAAAAACTGTGTCTGAATTGGGACATTTCTGGAAACTTTTATAATCCCCATCTGAGCTAGTTCTGAAATAGGCCAAGAAATAAATTCATCAAACTACATGGGGTGCCTGCAAGAAAGCAGGGAAGGTTGGCTGAAGCGGTAGCAAGGACATCTGCAGTGTGCAATACGTTTCATTTTGCAGGTGCCATTTTAATATCTCTGCAAACTTCTCATGTCCTCAGTGCAATCCCAGGAGCTGTGGTCCCATGTTCTATACCAGCATGAGGGTTTGCACCACTCCAGCCAAGCACACAGCCCTCTGCCAGGCTGGGAAATGAGGCCATGAGCTGCTGCTGCTCTTGTTGTTGGGAGGGCGTGGAGGAGGGCTGACCCATCTACTGCCTGCCAAAACTGTGCAAGACCCTGAATTGTTGCTGGCTTGGCTTATGCTCCAGGACTGCCCCACATGAATAACCCCACGCTGTGCAGGCTTGCTCATGGGCTTAGGTGAACAGCCAACATCTGTGTTTACTTTTTTTGGGTATGGCAAAGACATGTAATTGCACCCACAGTGTATTTCAGCACGGAACTATTTAACGCTTATGTTACAGAATCTAAAGCATGATTTGCTCCTTGTGGCTCCTAAAATCTGCAATATACCCGTGCCAAGGAAAACACAGAGACTTGGCTATGCAAGGAAACAGCTAGCTCAGCAAAAATGGTGGCCTGTTGTTGTATTTGCAATGAAGAAGCAGAAAAACATCTACTACCCACAGAAATGCTGCTCCATTTTGTTCTTGAAAGTGGCAATTTAGAGTTAAAGGCAGATGAATTACATGGGCAACATGGGAAGAATTTGTTTTATGTGGGAGCCGCTATACATACATAGATTTCTTTATTGATCGTGGTAACCTGCCCAGGTCACCTTGCTCTAACCAGTTATGAGGATAATCTGACAGTCTAGTAGCATACTCATTTTATCTGCAGTGCTCTGCACAAGTACTCATAAACCATCCACTACTATAAAGCAGCTGTTCTAATGCCCTTAGTCATTGCTGTAGACTATGTCCCTAGATTGCACTGGCATGTAAAACAGAGAGAAAGGACAGACCTGGGTATTTCTCATTTGTACTCACCATGGAAGTTATTTGGAAGTGTTGTCTTCACTGCTTCATTGTTTTGGGTTTTTTTGGTTGGTTGTAGGGGGTATTTTGTATGGTTTTGGGTTTTTTGTTTGTTTGTTTGTTTTTTGTTTTTTTGTGGAAAACACCACAAGCTTAGTGGCATGCAGCTTCACTGGTGAGAAAATCCTAGGTGTCTACTTCATGACATATAAATGGCAAGGTATTTGATTTGTGTCACCTGTAATATTTTTCATCTAGGTAGCTTAACACTGATGTTACTGTATGTACAATAACACTCAACAGGAGCCCCATTTGATATTAATGTCGGGAACTTTGCTGGAAATGTGCTGGGTCAGATACATCCCTGCGCAGAGACACATAAATTTGTAGTAATAGTCCTTGAACCAGAGGAGAAATATCTTCTTCTAATGTCAGGATGTTTAGGAAGAGTACAATATGTAGCTGTGCAAATATGCATATAAGAGCCTAGCGCAGAACTGGAATTGTTATTTTCCCCTTCTTGTTAGGGACTTACTGTAGCAGTACCATCCACCTAGAGAGGGTCTTGGAGGTAGCCTTCAGCTGAATGAGAGGTCCATGGGTTCATACACTCCCCTTTACTATGTTTTCTATGTATGTACATATCACCAGGGCAGAGCTACATCCACTGTACCTATGTAGTAAATCTCTTTTACAACACAGACAGTGGTATGGTACAAATACTATTTATTTAGACCTCACAGCACTGATTTGCATTAGGTATATTCATGCAAACTGTGGGTTGCTTCTTATTCCCTTTTACACGGTTGGTTGCCCCTGCAGGAAGGAACAAGCTTTGAGCTCAGGAAGTTTGCAGTGGAAGCTGGTCGTTGCAGAAGATGGATGATAATAGGTGGATGGGATATGGTTTTGTTCTTCCCAGATCTTGGCTCTTCCTCACAGCTGCCAGACACTTGCTTGTACTCTTTTGGCAGTGTTATCAACATGATCCAGCCCAAGGTTTAAAAAAACATGAATGAGACATTTCCCTAAATCAAAACATAGGCAGTAAATTAGATTAAATTAAATAAATGGAAGGGTCATTTTCCTTCAGTACTAGAGGAATGCCATGTCCAGATTTGAGCACTGAACTTCAAGGAAGTTGTGGAAAAAATGGAGAGAGACCACAGTCCTAATAATCAAAGGTCTTGAAAACATGAATTGTGAGGAAATGCTGGAAAAAAACACTGTACTCGGCTGCTGTGGCAGGTAGAACAGGAAGAAATGGGTTTAAATTGCAGCAAGGACAGTTTAGGCTAGATATTAGAAAGCATTTTGTAATAGCAGGGCTGCTGTAAGTGCTGGAGTAGATTGTCTGGGCAGGTGGTGCTGTCCTCAGCGTGGAAGGTGCTTTTGAGCAGCTTGGACAAACATGCATCAGAAATGAGACCAACATAGCTAATCTGACCTTGAAGAAGCCAGATTGACTGCAAATGAGGGTGACTATTCAGCTGGGAAGAAGCTGAGCAATGTGTAATAAAAAGGCCATGATTTCAGTATTTAAGCAAGAAGCAAGCAACCGAGGGGCAAGCCTGGGTTGCATGCATTCATTGCATACATCCAGGTTGGCCTGGGCTCAGAGTCTCCCCAGGTCCTGCATGTGATTTCTGTGTCAGCAGAAAGCCAGTCCGGTTCATGGGATGCACCTCTTCCTATTGATGGAGAGCATGGGCGCTAGTGTTTTCCTGCCTGATATTTCCTTTGGCACGTCATGGGTTTTTCTGCAAGCTAATTGCATGCAACAGCTTGTGCTACAGTATGCAAGACTCACTGTCCATGGAAAGTATCTTCCTTTAAACTAATAATGTGGAGCATCGGTGTGAGCTGGCACTCACTTTTAATTACTGTTGGCCAATTCCCTCTCCCCCCCCACCCCCACCCCTCCTCATGCTGAATCAAGTCCAACCTGCTCTGCACCACAGGAGTCAGCAAGAGGGTAAGAGAACTCCTTGGGATGCCATTTGATGAATCGACTGAGGGGCTGCCCTTGTGGGAATAACCCCAGGTGGCCTGAGATGGGACAGAGACCCCTTCTCCTTCCTCCCTGTCCTCTCATCCCTGAGGTGTGGGGAGGAAGAGCGACCTGTAAAAAAACAAACCTACAGATGGCAAGCACTTCTGCACCCTCCCCTGACCCCCAGCTGCTTCGGAGCTGCCTTCCCATTCACCAGGGAATATGGGACATAACATTTCTGGGATAGGACAGGTATGAAAAGTCCACAGAGATAAACTCTGCTAAATTGATTTCAACTCTTTCCCCTGTGAAGTCCCCCTCAAGTGCTGGGTGAGGTGATGGATGAGAAGAACAAAGTGACCTGTGGCATCCTGCACCCACTTCTGAGTCTGGTCACACAGCCTGCGTTTAAATTTTCTCCACCCCATAGTGTGTAACTAAACTTAGCTCTCAGCCACCACAGATCTCAGGTAGGCCACAGCAGCACTTAATTCAAAAGAAAGACTGTTTCCTGTACAGTCTGGTGCTCAAAATATCATCAGAGGAAGATGAAATAAATTACTCATTAATTCCCGGTCACCATATTATAAGGAAATTACGGTGGCACCAGAAAGATTCAGAAAAGAATTGAGAAGGTTAATTCAAAAACTAAGACATGAAGCTTGTGAAGCTAAAAAGAATGGGTTGATATGGACCAGAATTAAAAAAAAATAAGAGAGAGAGAAATGGGTTTTCTTGGGTTTTCTTAAAAGAATACTAATTGAAGTATGTAAAAATCCTAATGGCTAATTTCAGCCATGGTTCATTCTTTCATTCCATCGCAGATAAGCACAAATGGAAATAAAGTAAAAAGAAATTGAGGGCAGTGTCAAGAAGCACTTCCTTACATAAGCAGTAATTGGAGAGTGAGGTGACCTGTGAGGCAATGTCACAAGACAAAAACATTAGTGTAATTACAAAAGCACTTAGATGCAGTATAAGGAGAAAGGATGAATGAACTTTGGCAGAAAATGCGTTTCCCAGCCCCTTGCCCAGCTCACCAGAATGTGTACTTGGACTCTTATAGTCACACTGGTTTGAACCACCCTAAGTCCTACCACAAAACCCAGGAAAGTGGAAATGACTTTTCTAGGCTGTGGCTTCTGATTGCACTGAAAATATTAACATTGATGTAATGGGTCTGAGGTTGATCATTTCTCATTATGGATGAGAAATGGATGGTTTTCTGAAACACAGACCTATGCAGTGTGTGGGTAGAGGATGTCTTAAG
This sequence comes from Scopus umbretta, assembly GCA_013400535.1. NCBI lineage: Eukaryota > Metazoa > Chordata > Aves > Pelecaniformes > Scopidae > Scopus > Scopus umbretta. The sequence continues at coordinate 36,782 of VZTL01032376.1, forward strand.
CCATCTTGCCGGAGAGAGGTGGATGTCAGCCTCATCCCCACCCCGGGGGAGGTGGAGTGGACAGGGGAGAAGAGGCGAAGCCACACCACTCCTTACCGCTGAATCACTGGCGATGGGAAAGCCGTCGGCTTCAGGTGCAGACTAATAGCATGTTTGTGCTCCTCCTGATTCATGCAAGCAGTGAGTTAAACTCTTCCCTCAAGCAAAGAGGACTTGCCCTGCCTCAGGGGGAAGCAGGGGGATGTCCCTCCTGCCTCTACACACACGCACACGCACACACACACGCACACACACGCACACACATGCACACGCGCACACACATGCACACCCCCACACACCCCCGTGCCCACACATGGTGCACAAAGGGCTTGTGGAAAGCACAGCCCAGCTACCAGCTGTTGTCTCTGCACTGTTACCCTGAACACCGCTCCTGGCCCGATTTTGCCACCTTTGCTCCCACTGAAGCTATTACAACATGTTGCACTTTTGCTGTACACAGCTGCTTCCCTGCGAGCTCTTCAAATCATGAGGATTAAATCGCACCAGTATGGAAACCAAGGGAACATTTATCACTGGTGAAAGACAGAAAGGTTTTTTCTAAATCAGAGATTTTCTTACAGTAGAACTTTTGTTACTGGAGCAGATCTATAATAATATCACTACTGTTTCAGTATTTTTATAACAGTGCTGCTGGGAAGAGCAGCTCTTTTAATACAAATGCTGTCATTTAGAATTGCTGCTATGGTAGAAATCTTAAATTAAACACTGTCCTTTATAGAAAATACAGCACCACCTGCTTGAGCAGAGAGCTGATAAAACACTGTATTTTTTTCCATGTGTCACATTAAATTACCCAGCAATATAAAAGAAATGGAAGTACACAAAAGTCAGGGCTTTCTTCTGAAATGGCTTCACCCGTATCTTCTTCTTCCAAACACAATGTGCTGGGTGGGGGGCAGAGATGGACTGAACAGACTCTTCAGACAAAATTCCTTCAAAATGACCAATTTTTATGTCAAAATTACACACAGAACCTGTTCTGGTGTCCTTTCAATACAGATCCATAACATGTCCCTAGCTGTACAAAATGTCTATGAACCACAGGTCTGGAAAAAGGACTTCTGGTGTAGCTGTACAATGAAATTCTCCTACCAAAGCCAAAAGTTCATTTGCAATATGGCTTATACCAGTTTCTCTAGTGAATAATTTACTGGCTGATATAGCTAAATCAATCTGTTGGGGTTTTTAATTTGTTTTGTTTCATTTTTCTCTGTGGTAGGGAAGTATCATTGTTTTAGCATTAGACAGGGAATTAGGTAATATCTCATTAGCTTGCCAAGCTGGCCAGGGTGTCCTGGAAAGCCCCTTGGAAAGGCAGCACACCTTCTGCCCAGCCCACACCTGGCTTTCTTTTCCACCAAAACCAGGGCACATGGTAGCTGGGGAGAGCTCAAAACTCAGACTGATATGCAGCAAGGACATGGCTTGACTCTGCACCCAGATGCCAGAGTGGAGCCCCAGACATGCTGATGGAGGCTGAAGCACAAGACAGAGACAATATCTAATCCCTTCACGTCTGCCGTGCATAACCTCACGGCCAGGCACTGCACACACTGCTGCCAGAGGTCATCCTCTGCACTCTGGGTCATGGGAGTTCGGGCTGGGAAAAATACAAACCACAACACCAAGTCTTGTGCTGGAGTGTCTTTGAACCATTTTTGAGGTCCTCTTGCCACCTGCAGATTATTCCAGCAGAGGAAAAACGCTCATGACACATTCCCAAGCATTACACCATTACTTAGTATTTATTCTTCTGCATGTCGGATAATTGGCAAAGCATACAGACAGTCATTTCTTCCATGGGGCAGTGCGCATTAAGACTCCTGTGATGGGGTATATAAAGCTTGACTTAGATCCAGAGAATTTTGGAGGAGGTGCTGACAATACACTCATTAATTTACAATTACGTTCCTTCAGAGAGCCTCCTGGCACTTCCCAAATACTGTTTAGAGCACATACCTCTTCTATGAGACAAGTATTATGACTATGAAAGTCAAAAAACAAGGACAGAGAGGTTTAAGCCCTACAGGAAGGCACTGTCAGAGGTTACCATAGAAATAAGTCTTGTGCTATAACCATCTGTTCACAATGGGTTGAATTTTCAGAAGAATGCTCAAGATTTATTTATATTTGACAGAAGCGTATTATTTTTGCTACATTAGGTATCTGCTGTTTGGGAGAAAGCAAGGATTTGGTAGTAACTAATGATTCCTTAGTTACTGTGAAATGTATGAGAGGTTGACAAAATGGAGTTGCCATTACAAATCAAGCCCTGATCCAACAAAGTGTTTCAAAATGGTAAGTTTTGCCTCATTGGAGTCACTGAAGTTTCCAGAAGACATAAAATACGTGCATACACCCCTGCAGGGTCCAGTTGCAGTCTCTGAGTGCGTGCCTTGTAACGCCCCAACTACTGGAAATGCGAGAACCACAACAACCTCCAAAAACTGCCAAAACTCCAATCAATTCTCCCAAATGTGGCACTAGGAATATGGCCATTATGGTAACTGTGCCTAGAGATCTCATATCTGTCAGGGATCTAGTCCCCATCACATTAGGCATTGTACAAACACATTAAAATGACAATCGCAAATCACAAATAGCTGATGATGCAAGTGGTAACACTGCTGGGCAGCAGCAACATAGGTATTGAACTGTAATTAACAAAAAATTTGAATACCCTCTTTAAAGCCCTCTTTATCAAAGTTTCATAGATTCTTTCTTCCACGAATCCTAGCAAAATACCAAACAAAATACCAATTAAAATAAACAAGTAAACAAGCCCCAAACCTAGAGCACTAGATTACGGACACCATAAAACCGCACTTTGCCAGTTTGAGTCTTGCCCCATCCCACCTTCATTGCCCTGATGGCCCATTTTCTGATACAGTTCTGGTATTTCATCTGGCAGATGAACACTTCCTCTATGACTTTGGGAGACAAAGAGACAACTCCCATTTATGTGTTTCATTGTCCTCCAGTACAGAAAGAGACTGACAAGAATCAACAACTTCATATATTCAGTGCCATCAGGCATTGAATTGGTGATTTTTTAGTTTACAGAAAAAAAGGTTGTGTTTTAACAAATCCCAGCCCCTACATTCCTGAAGGTTATGGTGCTTTTTGACAGATAAACATGAAGAGACTTTTAAAGCTAAATCACATCACTTGAGGATTGTCCCTGTCCTGGCACACGATATTGAGCAGGTTTTGGTAAAATAATGATAATTGCCTTGGTAAGGTCTTTGAGGCAAGCTGTACCCATTAGGGCCTGGAGAGACATCACCGGTGGTTTTTTTAATGCTGTACAACAAGGTTAGACAATGGTTTATTTTTTTGTCACTGATACCTTGAGGTGGCTTTGCACTGATAATGTTTTCTACATTTTCAGATGAAATAGACTATGTTAAAATGACTTGGCTGGTAACATAAGGGTTGTGTTAGCAAGGATCACTTGTTGCCAGTCTACTCATAGACTGTTGGTTCATACTCCCATGACTGAATAGTTACTTCATAGTTACTCAAGTGAGTACCTATACTGGATCAACAGAACTGAGTGGACTCAGCAAGAATAAAGAGCTTAAGGAAAACTAAGCTGTGTAAACAAATTATATCCTGATTGCCAAAAGGCTAAGAAAACTCTCCATAACTTTGTAAATTTTCTGTAAATTTTGTTTTTCTTAAAAATGTCCAAACATTAACTATTAGACTTAAAATTTTTACTTGCTTGGACTGTGAATTAAAGCATTTTCTCATGAGAAATAATTAATTGTTAATTGTTCAATCTCTTTTTTCAGCCTTATCTCATGGAATAAGTTGTTATGAGAGATCAAAAAGCTCATTTTTCTCAGGAAAGCCTAGATTCCAGGACATATTGAAAACCTGATTGTAAACTGGATATTTTGCAATAGTAAGAAAGCAGGGCCTCTTTTGTACGAAAGATAATCAGGCAGCAATATCATTTGAATACTCCAGATAAAACCAATTGTTTTACAGGTATCTGGCAGATGAGAGGTCAGCTTCGGCTGATTCAAGCCATATAGGTATTTCTTTTCTTTTTTTTAGTAATACTTTCTCGTAAACAGAACTTCATCAGGCTAAAACAGCTCTCTATTTTTATGTGGCTGCTCTGTTTTCCCCTAAGCAAATTCTTCACATGCCCAGAAGGAATCTTGTTTCCAACATCTGGGAGTGCTTTAGAAGCTTTCATTATTTATATGCCAAGATAATATCTCTTGCACATGAATGTGCTACTGTTCCCATTGATTAGATGTTTGCTGATTAGTGCCAACTGCAGTGGGGGCTGTAGCAGTGGACTCTTTTCTTGGGCCCTCGATTTACATCACAAGCTATGGGTCTCCAAACGCCCATCTGACCTTCAGGAATTCATTAGATTTTGACTGCTACTGACTTGGGAAGACTATAAAGTGAGGAGCTGGGGGAGGGGGAGGGAAGATGGCATTTAAGATTAAGGTTAAAGACACACCAGAAAGGACTGGTAGAAAATAATTATTTAAATAGGGGAAAAAAATAGAGGGAGAGGTGGAAGAATGAGAAAGGACAATTTCTTCAGCATTTGATAGCTAGGAGTTGTCTAGCTTGTCCCAGAGTGAGCTTGCAAGGACCGCATGCACTCATCTCCTCAGGGCCCCCAGGGGTCCCCCCAGCCTCTTCCCCAATCTTACAGCCTCTGGCCAGCCCTGGCTCCTGGCTCAGCAGAGGCAAAAGGGAAACAAGGAGAGGAAAATGCTCACAGGGCCAACAACTACCTCCCAAAGAGCAGCTTTGAAACCATAGCAGGAAGCTTTGCAATAAAAATGAATGTATGTATTCAAAACAAGAGAGAAAGCACAGCTTCCCTATCATTTCCTCATCGCTTTGTTAGGAAACGTTTCTCAAGCACTGCGCTGCAGCAAACCACCTGCAATTATATTAATAAAATGAATTAAAATATCACATAATGCTAAGACATTTCTGAGCTGTGGGAATTAGCAGGTCTTTGATGAGCTTACTGAGTTCCTGAGAGGACTAGTTTGCATCTCATCATGGACCACTGGCAGTGCTGGTAGCATGCTGCTATATAATCTGCAAGGTTAGTGGCCACGATAGCCCTGCTACCATGAGGATGTCTGTGGGGATAGACTTGGATCTTCACAGTCCAACTCAAGTAACTCACCAGAGCAGACATCACTGCAAAATTGTTGCCTGCATGTCAAGAATGACTGGATAAATATGCTTGTTTGAACCCTTCAGCAATAAATGGCTATTTAATTTTTCTTCTGCAGCCAGAAGTGATATATAGCGCACACTGTATTTGCAGAGGGGCTGCCCAGATTTACTCAGATTAATTTCCTATTTGTTTTTTTCCAGGTGACTTATGATGCTTGACTTAATTTTTGGTGTGTCTTGCATCTTTAGAAGAAATATTGACAATTCATAAATATTTCCAAGGTTGATGCCTCAGCACAGATACTGTATGCTTCCTTCTGAAGCTATTTATAGGAGTACTCAATGTTTTTGTTTGCTTGTTTTCACTATTGCTGACAAGGACTCAATCCCAAACCACTCAGTATACTTTACTCTGTCCATGTAATTTTTACTATGATCTAACCAGCAGCTTGATTCATTTGATTTTAAAGTTTCTAGGCATTTAAAGACTATAGTGTTTTAGGTAATTTTCATCATATAGAGATGCCCAGCAATGGAAAAACGGACATGAACTCCTCAGCTGGCATACACTGTAACTCCATTATGGTCACTGGAGCCATACTAATTTACAGCAGTTGTGGATCTAGCTCACTTCCAGAGCACACATTGATTTTACTATAACTCTTTATTTCCTGGTTTGCAGCCATTTAAATGTAAGTGCCTTTGACATTTTGGGAGGGTACAAGGCATTGCTGTGTCAGTCTTGATGCTGCGCTAATGATGTTTTTGGGCAATGAATAATAATCATGGGGTAGCTTGAAAATTAAACTCCTGATTTTATTCTTATAGTCTACTGGATTAGCAATTAAATTTCAGGTCATTGAAATAGCTAAAGTGTCTGGGAGTATGGAGGGTTCTGACTTAACAAATTAATAAACAGTGTTGAGGAAAACAATTCTGGTCAGCAACGGGGCAATTATGATGGCTTTGGTGCTGGAGAAACTCTAAGGAGCTCCCTGCTCATCTGTACCTCTGTGGTGACAATGTGACTGTTGAATTTTTTTGGTTTAAATAAAAGTTCCCTCTTTTTCCCCAGAAGGTATATTCTAACACTAACTATGTCACTGGTCTTGCCCTCTCCATAGCTGCCAACACACGCAGGCTGCGCTTCTCACTGATGTCCTCACCTCTTCCATTGCTCTTGCAGTGAGGCTGTGGGTCGGCAGTGCACTTCCAGGGAACGTTACTGTTCTTGAGCGGCCATTCACTTGCCTTCCAGCACCATGACACCAACGGAGTGTGCTGTCACCTGTACCTTTGGAATAAAATTGTCACTCAAAATCCTTGTAATGAAATGATGAAGGTTCCATATAAGAGAAATTCTCAGCAGTGACTATAAAACAGCATTTAGGCAGATTTAGAGCTCTCTAGCTGGATTTGTATGAAATAGGAGCTGGCATTGTTTCACGGGCTTTGAACGCATGCCAGTTTGCAGCTCGCCGGGGCCTGATGAGCTCTCGGCAGCTCTGCAAAGGGCTGTCCCTGGCTCCCCTGTCATGGTCCTGCAAAGAAGCCAGGGCGCGAGCCCTGGCAGTGTTAGGGAAGCCTCTCACTTCTGCAACGTGTGTAAATGGAGTCTTACTTCACTTTGGTGAGTGTGTGAGAAGTGTCTTATGGGTGGGTGTTTGAAATCAAAGGTCTACCTATTCAGTGCTGATACACCAAGCTTTGTCTGTCATTGATAAGAAATGAGGTTTGGCTTCAAACCCAGCTTCACTAAAAATGACTGCAGATATCATCTAAAGAGTTTACAGATAAAAGCTGCTAAGGCCGTGAGAAATGTTGTTATTAAAGGGAAGTTTTGGCATGTATTTAAAAATGAACATATCCCTAATTATTTGTTCTTTCCCTCATTTCATACTCGCCAAGTGACAGATCTGAACATGTGCACAAGAACTAATGTATTACTGTGTGAGTTATTTCAGAGCTTCCTTTTTAACATTACTAATTGACCCACTGATGGATGTTTACTCTCCTTACTTTATCACTGTAATGTTGTTCTAGCTAATTCCCTGCTGAAGCAGCAGAGCTACCCATTAAGCAAGCGCTATGAGCTGATAAGGAACAGCAATGTGATTTATGCATTGCATCAGGAAATAGGGACAAGTTTGGCATCAAGGTGACTTATCTCCCTCTGAAGCCCATAGCAAAAAGGTCCTCAGCAGGGAGCACCAGACTTCAATTCAGTGTTTTGCCATAAGCAGAGAGCTAAATGCTTATTTTCTACTCTAAGCGATATTCTATTCAGTGCAGAGGATGCTAGCAAGAAAGCAAAAGACCAAGGGCAGCCGGCAATACTGTGCATCTGCAATTCAAAATGGTAGGTACAGGACAAGGAGGGAAAGCCACTTATCAATACTTGTATGTGAGTCTTGGTCCTTGGGTGCTTGCAGGAGGAGCCTTGGGCATCACAGCTGAGGGCTAGATGGGAGCACAGTCAGAGAAAAGCTGCTGCTGTGCCTGGAGCAGGGGGCAGTCATGGTCAGTGTGTCAGTCCAGGCAGCATAGCCAGGTACCAGGTAGGGTACATGGTCCCACAAAGGCCCCAGGGCACTGGCAGCAGGACAGCCACGGTAACAAGGTGTAAATTAATTAATATTCTCTGTCTCAGCATTTCCTCATCTCAGCATGAGGGGAGTATTTGTCTCAGCACTAGGAAGAGTTTTGCTCTTTGCTGTGTATGGAAACGCTAACCTTGTCGACTGCAAACTATCATATGCACTTGTAGAGGACTAGGGAGGCAGTTAAAAAGAAATCAAACTGGGCAATAAAAAACCATAAGAGCCTAATGGGTTTTTTTTGTCATGTAACATGGCAGGTGATGATTCATAATTTTTTATTTGGGAACTGACAACTTTCCTCCACTCCGCAGACATCATGACAATCAGCCTGTTAGAGCCACAGCCCCATTTTAGCTGGTATTCCACCCAAATCCTTATGGGAACATAACATAAGAATAGCTGTTCAGGGCCAGGCCCGAGGTGTGTCTGCCCCAGCATCCTGTCTCTGACAGCAACTGCTAGTAAGCACCTAAAGAAAGAATATAATAAATAAACAGGCATCTATAAGGAATCTTGTCCCACTAGCAAGCTCCAGCTTCTGGAAGTCTGTCATTTAGTGAGTCCCTGAGCTAAAGGCCATATCCACATCATTGTGTTTAAAGGTCCCCAGTGGCCCTTTCTTCCACAAATTTTTTAATTGCTTACGGAGATGGTTTTGCTTTTGGCCTCCGCAGCATCCTGAGTTCCATAATATAATAGTGTGCTTTGTGAAAGACCACATCCTGCTTAATTTCAAAGAATAGATGAGATCAGGTACGTTTAGAATACAGTAGCTGGAGCATTACAGACCTTCTAGGCTTACAGCGCTGCACAGTACTAAACCAAAACTCAGATGACAAATCCCTACAGTTGCCTGTATACCCGTCTTCATATGTTCTTCTTCATATGGTACTGCGGGATATAAAGATCCATAAGCAGCTTTAAAAAGAGGTAAGCAAGTAGCAGTCTGGTAGGCTCCTCTCATAAAAACCATCTCATAGATGAACATGGAAGATGGGAGTGAAACAAAGTGTGTCTTAATCCTGCCTCCACATCCAAGAGTAGCTCACTCTAAGATTATGTGAACTTGCTTAAAGCAGAGTTTAGTGAGTCCTAGAGGAGCTAGTGTTTCCTCACGGGATTTCAAATTGCTGAATTAAGCATAGAATCATAGAATGCTTTGAATTGGAAGGGACCTTTAGAGGTCATCTAGCCCAACCCCCCTGCAGTAAGAGGGGACATCTTCAACTAGATCAGGTTTGCTCAGAGCTTTGTCCAACCTGACCTTGAATGCTTCCAGGGCTGGGGCCTCCACTACTTCTCTGGACAATCCGTTCCAGTGTTTCACCACCCTCACTGTAAAAAATTTCTTCCTTACCTTCCTTTAGTTTAAAACCAATACTCCTAGACTATGTCCTGCTAATGTTAGTAGCTATTATGTTTATGTGCTTTTGAAAATCCCATATGACATCTGTCTCCATCTTTTAGGCATAGACTATCTGAAAGCTAAGCCCTTATTCTTAACTGCTTTTATGTGGTTTGTAATGCTTCATTTTTCTGTAGGATCCGTTTTATGAGCAGCTCAAGCTGAAGTTCACAGCAGTTGGACAGATGTGAGCTGCCAAAGGAATATATGAATTGATTGTAGAATTGGGGCCAAGGAGAATGGGGTCAGGGCCAGAGCAGGACATGGCCATAGGGTGCAGGAAGGCAGATGGTCCGTGGTTACAGACACAGGGATATGGGGTTTCTGGAGCTCAGCCTTTGAATGGGGAAAAGGCAGAAAGAAGGATCATATTGGGAAGGCATCACAGCGGGTAGCAAAGCTTCCATACAGTGGATGTCAAGTTCAGGAACAGACTGTGATTTTTAACTGCCGACTCTATCATGACAGACCAAACCCTCTCCTGCGTTGCCCTGCCACCACAGATACTCACAGCTCTGAGTCACCGCTGTGCACCGTGTCTGAGGGCAGATACCAAAAAAGGTAAAAGAGAGAAATGCTAACACTTTCAGGAAGGTGAAATGTTCCTGTAAGCTCTTTGGGTGCCAGCATTCTCACCTGTAAAGGAGAGACATCCCAACTTAGCAGCTCAAGCTATTATTGTGAAATGCAGACAATTAATGCTTGGAAAGTTTCAGGAGCTGTTGAAAGCACCATATAAATGCTAAATATTATTATTGAATTACAGTATGATTGAAACAAATTGATTTGTTAGGAAAGTTTCAGTGAATCATATTCATAACAAATTCCATTTAATTTACAACAGTGAGTCATTAACTGGCTCTTCTGCTGATTTATTTATACTTCCTGCTGAAAAGATAACTCATTTTAGGAATCAGATCTTAAGATAACTGGTCCTCAGAACTGTGGAATCAAGCATTTTATAAAAAGTGTGGTAGTATCAATCCATATTTAACCATCCCCTTTCCATCATATTTAATCCTGACAAAGGTTGTGCAAAGCACCTACAATGAAATCTGCCCTTTTTTGAGTGCTCTGAGCTTGCCCCAAAATACAGTGCTTCTTCTAAAGACCAGTGTTGTAGTTTAACCCTGATCGNGCTTCATTAAACTTAGTCCAAAATTAAATGTAACATTTTCTGATTCTCTGCAGGCTTCACTATGGAGGATGATTAGAAGCTATGAAGTACTGAGTACTAGAAACCCAAATTGCTTCTGGATTGAAACCACACTTAAATGTGAGCGTTTAATCCTTCAAGGAATGTTTCAAACCACGGGATGGAATAGCTCAGGATGGCGACATGTCTTTGGTGCTGCTGTGCCTCAATTTCCCTCTCTGCAACAGAGCAGCAGGGCTATGTCTCTCTCAGTATAGAAAACATTATTGAGATGTTTGGATGACAGCGTCCAGTGTCAAATTGAGCTATGGAAGCTTGCATCACACAGTCATTATTAACAGCCATGTATTGATGACCCACTCTGAAGCAAAACCCCGCCAAGAGAGAGGGGACGAATATTTAATCGGTGCAAGAAATTTCAGAGAGGGAGCTTCTTCTGGAGGCAACAGGAGGATTATACCATCTTTTTCTGTGGATGCTGCAGTGAGGGAGGGGATCAGAAAATTAGCCAGATGAAGGGGAGAGGGGATTGCATGCATGAGGTGGCTCAGTCACAGGAGAGAGGGGACACAGGGACAGGAGGATGAAGTTGTGTTGTGAAGAGCTTGGCAGAGCACAGTTACATGTTTGAGCTGGATTCAGGGAAGAAGCATCTCACATCTTCACAGAGAATTTCCCTATTCCTAATTAAAAGCAGTAAATCAGGGCTTAGCAAATGGAAAAAGGTGAAGTAAGCTAGGGAGAGAAAATTTATACAGAGGGCTGTCAAGAGCCTGTTAAAGAAATGAGGGAATTTTCAGGTAAAACTAGATGCAGCAGGACAACAAATGCCCCGATCACCGCAAGCAATGAACATAAAAACAGCATAGCTACGTGCAACATGGCTTAACACTTTGGTGTTACCAATGCCAAAATGCTATCATGGCACCCAGGAGGTCTCACTACTGTTGGACTTTTTGATAAGGGCTACTGGTTTGAGGGGCTGAGAAAAGGGTCTCACCCTGGACCTTTCAGCCAACGTGTTGAAATGACAGAGGCGGATCTGTCACTACAGATTTCATCCCATGGTAGAGGCAGTTCGGCAACACAGCCTCTTATTCTTTTCCTATGCTAAAGATAGAAGATCTCCTGCAGCACAAGGGCTGTCTTTTCCGCCCACCTCCCCAGGCCTGCGGAGGCCCTGAGGGTACCTCCATTCCAGTCCCCAGGGATGGGGTAGTTGGTTGGGTGCCAGTGAGATGGGACAGGGCCACTGCGGGACAGCACCATGCAGGGTGGCATAGGGTAGGATTTAAGGTTAGGACCACATATACTGTAGTAGACAATATCAGAATCTAATAGTTTTGCTATGGTTGGTATTGCTTTCACTTAGGACCATGGCACTATCTGGCAGAGGTATATTGCCCACTATTAACACAAGGGTTTCTAAAATTAAAATAAGATGAAGGCAAGTACTGGCAATTCACAAGAATCTTAGACATTTTTTTCCAAGCCTGAAAGAAACCCAGTGATACTTCTGAAATAACAGAAATGAGACAGTTAAAGTGTTGTACAAAGGCTGTCTTTAAAACTTCCTTTTTATTTTCTGATCATAATTTTTGATCTTCTTCAATCAAATGGAGCATCACTTAGGAACTGATGAAAAGAGAACCTTCATCTGGTTATTAACTCCTTGATGAAAGACCTGTAAAAAGTGTATTGTTCATTTACAGGACTTTGGAAAATATTGAAAAGCAACTAAATTCTTTATGAGATACATGGCTTCTTGCAAGTTATAATTGGGCACACACATTGGAAAAGCAGACCAGTTATGATTGCCAAGTTGGGAACAGTGTCATGCAGTTACCGTTAAAATAAATGAGTTACTAGACTCCTCATTCCCTCCTTCACTGCACGTATAAACTCCCCCCTAAATGACACTGATCTGAGAGGTAGGAGAGGAAGCCAGAGATAAAGTAGGCTAGCTAAATTCATCTCTTCTAATAGATAATCAAATCAACTTTTTTTTTTTTTTTAAGATACCAAATCAATGTTGTTTTTTTTTTTAAGTTATGACAAAATTCTACAGAATTTCTATGAAATTCAAAGAAAAGGTCATCTTTGACCAGAAAAAAAATTTGGTTTCTTGGGAAAAATAGCACCCTAAATGAGTGACCTGGCAAAGCTGTTCCAGTGCTATCCAGAAGCTGTGTTTGTATGTCTTGTGGTCTCTGATTTCTCTCTCCAGTCTCACAGCGGGGCTATGCTTCCTATGATGATTTATGGTGTAGTCAGGGAGTGACTTGGTGCTTATCACTGGGTCTCTCCTACCTAAGTCATACTTTGCCCTCTGCTCCCTGCTCAGAGAGAATAAGGCAGGAGGTCCGGGACCTCCACAGAGGAGGACATGGATGCAGCTGGAGCAGAGCCCTGGTTGTGGCAGGGAAAGGTCCTGCTGGCTGATCACATTTGCTCCCCACCAGCACATGGTTGGTGGAAACCCTCCATAGCCACATCACTGAAGAGGCAGAGGGGACGTGATGATGCCATGGTAGGCGCAAGACCACTGGGTTATACAGGCACTCCAGAGGATGCTCCTCCATCACCTCTGAGTGCTATCACCTTGTCCTGGCAGCCCTTTCTTTCTTCTCTTTCCCTGCCCAAGCCTCTGCCCTCAGGCAGGACCCAGCTGGCAGTTTGGGGCAAGTGGGGAGGTAGAAAGGAGTCCCTTTTGCAGAGGATTGCACACCTCATCCTGTGCCACTGTTGCTCTCCAAAGGCTTGTTTTTTGGAGAGAGAACCCACAGGAGATGATGGGTGCAGGAAAGAGGGAGGATGGGCCCTAGTTCTCTGCCAAAGTCTTGAGGTCAGAGCTGGGAAAAAGTTTCTGTTCACCTTATTCAAGGGCAACAAAAAATCAAAGCTTGGTCAAAAATGTTTGTGCAGCTGTGTCACGTGTTAGAGCGTTTCAGTTTCTCCCTCTCCAAAAAAAAGGGAGAAACGAAAAATTTCAGTCTTTTCCTCCCTATTGGCAAAAGGGGGTATTTCAATTTTGTTTTGTTTCAAGCTCATGCTTAGGTTAGAAGGCTACTTAAATCAAAATAAATGTAACCTGCTGTTGCTACCATGAAAATGTTTTATTTTTAGTTCAGCTAAACATTTGACCCAAATTTTGACCCAAATCACATTTTTACTTTTTTCCCATATGAGAAATCAAAACAGAACTAAAAATTCATTTCAGATGTTTCATAAACAAAACCTTTTTTTAATCCCTTTGTTGGACCAGTGTACTATGAAACAAACAACAGAAAAGCAAACTCACAATCACCAATGATAGCCCCAACGGGGAAGGAATACCAGGCCTTCATTTAAGGTGGTTTTGACTTTTATTTCCGTGATGTTTTGGATTTCTATGGAACTTGGAGATTTAACCATTTACAATGATGTTGGAAACGAGGGTGCTATATTTATGTAACTACATTTGTAATGGACTGCACTTTCATACCTAGGCATTTGAATTGCTCTCACTGTGCCTGGGTTCGAAAGCCAGGTGGTTTGTCAAATGGCTGTATGAATTTTCTTGTTTCAAGACAATTTCAGTAAGATCTTCTGGGAGATAGTGTCTGCAATGATGCTGGGATGGCAAACATCTGTATTCTGATCAAATTCCTCCAGGCTTGGCCATGCATTCAGCCAGACTGAACAGTGTCTTTGAGGAGAGCACAGAGTTAAAAATAAGATCCTTGAGAAATGAAAAGCTTATAAATGCTTAAATGCTTTTTTAATAAAAAGAAATTGCTTCAGGAAGTGATTCCTTATATCCCAGGCTCTGCCAATTGTTTCCAATCAGTGCAGCTTGCAGTAGCTATTATCTCACTAAGTTGTATTAATGTGTTTGTTGTTGCTGCTTTTCCTTGTACACTAATCTTCAGGTTAACTTGGGTTCTGCTGTTTAACTTGTGGTTTGTTTGTTGTAAAAGCTGTTTTGTTGGGCTCCTTTCACAAGTCACAGTAGCACGTCATTGTCTCCTTACTTCTTATTCCTCACTAGACAGTTGGCCAATTAGCAGGATGTGGTGCTCTGAAATGCTTCTCCCCTCCCATCTGCCCAATCACTCTTCCTTCTGTGAACCCAAAGACCCTGAGGAGAGCTGGTCCTTCACTGTGAGGACCTGAGCCCTTCCATGCAGAGCCACCTCTGCACAAACCCATGTGCCAAGACCCAGCTGCTGGGAGCAGCTCATCGCATGGCCAGTAATGTAAGAAATGGGGGACACACCTGAGCATGGTCCTGCAGTTGGCAGTTCAGGGGCTACGTGAGATCAAGGTTTGATTTGGACTGCGAGGCTTTAGCAGCCAGCTTTACAGTTGGCTTCCTCCAGTGAAGTTGCCTGGTCTTCATACTTTCCAACTCCAGAGAATCCTGTGGCAATGAATTCCATGGATTAAATTAGGCATTGTGTGAAAACACACTTCCTCTGATTTTTCTTAAAGGCTCTGCTGATATAAGCACTGATGCAGCTTGCAAAACAGTCTTCTACTGCCTAAGTCAACTTCCGTCATCTCTGCCACGCTGACAAGGTTTGTACCCAGACACCTTGAAGTACAGGTGCCTTTTTTGATGACGTACAAACAGATGTACATGTGATCAAATATCAAGAAGTCTTGGCACAGTCACATAGGACATGAGGGATGAGGAAGAAATGGACATTTTGAGGGCAAAGTTCTATTTTATGGAGAACCTCAAAAAAGAGGTTGGTTGTGAGCTTGTGTGGACTGTCGCGAACAGTGGAACAGTTTGGGAACTGATGTTTTATAGGCTCTGTTGTCATGTTAAATTCTGCAGTCTCACAAAAACCTCAACACAAGCAGGAAAATGGCTTATAATAACTTTTTAACTGGCAAAAACTTAAAGCCAGTAGATGGTGAATAGATGAAAATGAGGGAAACTCTTCCAAAAAGTTTTTTAAAATAATAACTTGATTCAGTGCACTGACAAAACCAAAGCATGTCACCAGCAGTATCAATGACAAACTCCTTCCCTTCTGCTAGAGGTTGGTACTGCGTTACAGCCTGGACTTGTCTCTCTGGTCCTACTGAAGCTGGTCCTGAGAACCAGGATGGGCAACCTTCAGTCCTCAATCAGTGACAGGTTGGCATAGTTACCAACTCTTCCAACAGCTTCAAATGTCAACCATTTTTAATAACATCTACTACTACAGATAGCTTCTTGGTTTGGGGGGGGAGGGGTTGATGGTTGGACTAGATGATCTCAGAGGTCTTTTCCAACCTTAACAATTCTATGATTCTATGATTGGTTTCCTTGAAAAGACAGATTCCTGTCCCTTAGTGATTGAAGTCAAACGGACTGTTCACATGAGTGAAGGTTGTGGACTGTCCCTTTGGTTTATAGATAGATACTGTCTGTCAGGTGGTCCCAGCACACAACAGTGAGTGTGCAACCCCCTGCATGGGAGACCCACTGAAAGAACAGGGTACATGTACAAGTATTGCAAACCAGAATCACCTCTACAGCATTACAAAGAAGGAAATATGAAACAGCATATCAAAGATGGGATATGGACCACAAACACCCCATTCTATCATTGAATGCCAAAGGTTGATTTGCATGCAGCATTTTAAATAATTAAACAGCAAAATGATGTTGCCATCTGCCAACGTCCATCTGGTGGAGGGAACACAAAGCCCTGAGTGTGAAGCCAGCACTGAGCAAGATCCACTCATTAACAGGGAAGATCCCAGCAAGCAGCTCATGGATGTCTTGTGGTGGTGTCATCTTTTCTGCTCAGAAGCAGCTGGCAGCCCTGATAGCCCCTATATAAAGAAGGTTGCTGGTAGAGCATGAAGCTTTCCCAGTACAGGCAGAAAGTTGGCTTTGTAGAATGTCCACCTAGTAGATGTTGCAATAAATATTTTGTAATCAGAAACACTAGAATGGCATTTGTAAATGCAGAGACATGCCTAGCTTCAATACCCTTGTTCAGGTCGGCTACACTCATTCCTGCACTGTAAAAAAAGTAATAGCAGCCAGAGAGGGATCTAGAAGGTGATGATAATGTTCAGAGACATGGAAAGGTCTCTGTGAGGAAGGATTCAGAAGGTACAGACTGTATTTTACACAAGAGAAAAATAAGAGGTGATATGACAGAGGTAGTAAAACAACGAAAAATGCAAGAAGGTAATCTAGCCATTCCCAGTTACGCTTTCAAATACCCTTTCAAATGAAAGTGAGCAGCAGCCTAGTGAAATTAAAAATACATTTCATACACATCAAAGGAAATGCTGGGGCTGGTTCATGGCTAGTTGTGATTGTGGCACAAAGCAGATTCACTGAACTAGAAAATTGCGGTATGATATTTTTTCTTGATCTTTCTTCAACTTTTGGAGCCCATTGTTTTTAGTAATTTTATAGGGTTCCAAGACATTTATAGACGTATTTAAAGTATGCACAGCTATATAAGCACAGGTACCGCAGTGTAGAGGATATTTTCTCTCCTGCTATACTCTGCTACAGAGTAATAAGAAATGTCCACTATAGGCATCCTTAGTTGTGGTTGGGGAAAGAACCAGATGTTCCACCTGACAACAGACCCCATCATGGACTGGGGTCACAATTGTGGTAGTGACCATCTGAACAAGCAGTATTGTAGCCATACACCTAAGAAGGTCGACATAGTCAGAGCACCCTCATTCTCCCTCAGTAGCGCTCCCACAGAGCTTCACTCCTACAGACCATTGAACAATGCCAGCTGACACCAGAAGTCAATGGGAACTGAGGGCACTTGCCTTTTTGCAAAAACAGGCTCATCTCTTTCAAAAGCCAGAATAATACAGTGCTGTTACTGGCTGCGATAAGGAGGAAGCTTATTGTAGGGAAGAATACTTTTTCATTATGCGTTGCCCCCACTATTATTCCTGTTCCAATAATGCCACAGTGCGCTAGCCACAGTGTAGATTGTCATATGGAAAGAGATATCTCTGGACCAGATAGCATCAATTCTTATTGAAAACTGCCAGCTGAATGCATTTTCCCCCATCACAGTGACACTAGCTTCATCCAGTTTCAGATTCTCATCTTATAAACCCAGTGGCCTGACACTGGGAGGTACTACCAACTGCAAACAGATGGAAAACTGGATGTGGCAAGGAAGTCTTTGAGGTTATCTGTGGGGAACAGGGATGGCTTTCCTGCTACAGATGTCCAAAGAATGTGTTTAATTTTGTCAGCTGTCTCAATTGCAGCTCTACTTTTTGTTCATAACAAGGAGATTTTCTATATATTTGGCCCCAGTCCTCACTGCTGCTAGCAATATTTTGCATAAGGGTGATGAAGACATCTAGATCAACAGACTTCCCTCAGCTGTCAGACCATTTAAAAGTAGTGGTATTTCTGTTTTGGGCTGTCATTATTTATGACAGGTAGTGTCTCAAACTGTGCCCTCCTTCTGGCTCAGCATTGCTGTCCATAGCCAAGATGGACAGAATGGTACTTTTAGGGGATGCAGTTTTCTTGAATGCTGTACATGCATAGCCAAAGGAAACGGTCGGTAGAAGCAAGCCAAAGTTGTACAAGTCCCCAGTAAACTACTTTGTACCCAGCATACCATGTTTTTCCCCTAGAATTTAATTTTTTGTTGAGGGGGAAGGATGTAGGCAATCTTCTCCTAAACAGACAAGAAGAGTTTTCATTGGCAAGTGAGTGAGCACTTTGCTGGGGATATATGAGAGAAGCCACATGCTGGTCTCTGCTTCTGTGCAGACAGGGGGGCTTATAAGGAGTGACATTTCTGAAGCAGTGCTGGAGCTGGCTGTTGGGCTTCAGGAACCACAGCACCTTCACCACTCTGTCCCGCTACTATACACGCATATCTACACATCCAAACTGTAGTTTTCTGCTGGAGTGTTGCTTTTTGCCCAACACCTGAGTGAGCCGAACTGGAGGAGATGGATTGACATTTTTCTCAAAGTTTTGCTGTTTTTGCTGTTCAAGCATGAGTTTTCTCAGTGAGAAAAGTTAGCTTTGCTATGGCCTCCTTTTCTGTTTCTGGAGTCACAGGACTTTTAAGGATAGAGGGAACTTCTTGACAGAAAGTAGAGTCAAGAGCATTACGTCTGCATTTGTGTGATTTTGTGCAAAAATCCCAAGCAACTTCTGTCTGAGCTTTCTGCTATCTTGGTCTCTGATTGCCACTGCTGGAGACGAGCAGATTTCCTTCCTCCATGGAACGAGCATTGCTCCTGGTACTGTAGGAGATGCAGTTTACATCCCTTGCACTAACTGAAGCGAGTCTGCTCTGATGTGTTTTAAATCATTATAACAGCATTTGGCACTTTCCATTTAAAAGGCAAATGCTAAAATAAATTGAGGCAACTTCTTGTTTAGATACTAGGAAGTTGCAGGATAAGGGAGGAAAAAAGCAAAACAAAACTAAACAACCCAAACCAGCCAGAATCCAAATCTGTGTTTAAAATCTCCCCTATCTATTTAAGTTACTGTACCAGTTCAGCTCAATATCTAAAACAAAGAAAATGAATTATGGAACAGTACGAGGAGAGCTTGTTAATTTTCCCACTGATGCGCTGTGAAATGAAAGCTTTATTCTAAGAATATCATATCCTCAGGGCTCTGTCTGGGGAGACGCTGACAAATACAAATGTCCTTACAGTTTTTCTTTTATTCTTGCTTTATGGTGTATTCCAGACAGATTTCCAAAATTATATATAATAATATATAATCTGTAGTTGTGGTTTGGTGGAGTTCAAGGCTGTGATTTTCCAGGACATAACTATGCCCTGTTTGAAAATGGAAGATCAAGTGAACATAATGAAAGGCAGATCAAATTCTAGAAGAATTTGCTTATTTCTTAATCAATATTAATATATGTGACTTTAATTTCAGCATCTTTTCTCCTGTTATGTACCAAGGGAACATTAACAACAACAGCAGCTTTACATTTTTATAGAGCCTTTCATCAAGAAGGATTCGAAAGTGCTTTACAAACCTTGGACAAAATTCTTCTTTGATCAGCACTGAGAATCTCTTAATCCATGGTGCAAATCTCTGTTGCACTTTCTGTGCCTTTTTCTGCACATAGGACTTTCATTGATTTCTGCAGGAATCGTGTGTGTGAAACAAGTGCAGAATGTGTAATGGAAATCTGCACTGCAGATAAAAAGGAAAAAAAATGTACATGTATGGATTCATTGCTCGTCACAGAAGTGCACCACTGCTGGAGTGGACCCCAGTTGCCTTCCTTATGCGTTAAAGAAAAGGTACAGTCTTGGTTCTCTAAGTAAGTACATACTCTGTGGTGTTGCAGAATAGAGTCTTCCTTAAAGATGGAAAAGTAAGAATATTTGTTCCTGTACACAATTTTACTTCTTTGTCACAGGGAGCCTTCCCTGTGAGATCCTTTAAATCTCTTCCTAAAAGCAGAGGGTCAGATGTGACTGCCAATTACTGGTGGGCAGCTGCTCAGAGGCGAGTGCTGTGGGTGCAAGCAGCTTTTAATTCTCCAGCCCCTTCCACAGCAAACACTCTTGGTCCCTGCCTATTGTGAATGACAGGAGAACATGCCCAAAATTGCTAGAGCTTCTGCACTCTGTGTGTGCAAATCTTGCCGAGCTGAATGCTAGCTTAGAAATCTCACAAAGTCTCTCAGGAGATTCCTGAGAAAATGTAAGATTTAGAGATGCCCTCCATGTTTCAGTTTTCTAGTCTGCAGCTAAATCAGGAGGTGAAGAGAGGATGCAGCAAACTGAGTTTCCAGAACTAATTCCAAGTTTCATTTGGGTAAAAACCTGAGTTATCTCTGTCTGATGAAGCTCTTTCATCCTTAGAGCTAATGTGCTTCTGATTAGAGTTTACAAATGTTAAGGAACACTTTCCTTTTTAATCATCAGAAAATGATGAGCAGCATCCCACTGAGATGAGTGGAGAACCCAAAGTTATCATTAATTCTGCAGACACTTCTATTCAGTAATCAAGATTTCAATCCTTGTGGTGAACCCATAAATCTCTGGCCCTGTCATGTCCTATTTTACTAGGACATTCTGTTTCTCATGAGTAGAACCATACTTTCTAATGGGAAAATCATTCAGAATTAAATGTCCCCTAAGGATGCTATTTGATGAAGTAAAATGCCTCACTTGCAGAGACAGGTGTAATAAAGTGATGAGGGATCTTTTAACTACTTCATCTGAAAAAAGAGAGAATATTGGCTATATCAATGTGAGCAATATTGGTCCATTTCAAAGTAAAGTTCGCAGTCTATGGCATCATGTTGATTTATCTAACCTGATGAGATGCCCCAATGAATTTAGTCCTATCTGTTTAAAGACTTCCTCTTCCAAAGAGCGGAGGTTGCTGTTTAAGTGTTTACTTTCCTTATATTTCCTCATGCTGGTACATCTACATCTGAGTTTGCATTCATGTTTTTAACATGTGTTAGCTCACAGGATTGCCAATTTACATGCCCAACCATCAGCAGCAAATGTTCACATTCTATCACTGGTGCTAATCACATGTGTTAGAAACATGATTGTGCAGTGTAAATACTATCCTATCCAAAATTGCTTTCCTTTTAATTGCTAGCATAAAAGAGCCCTAAGTACGCACTGTAAATTTAAAGGGGGCTGGAATTCATTAGGAACTCAGAAGGAACACTTCTTTAAGTGTCTCTGAAAACCCCAGGCCCAGTAAAGTCAAAGTCGAGGTGTATATGTTGAGCCCACCCTCCAGCCACAGACCAAGAGGTGTCAGTGCAATGTACTGCTGCTGTTCTGCCTCCCATCCCAGAGTCCTCACACCAGCTTCTGAAACTCTGCCTTGAACTCTTCAGCTTGTTCACCATTTAGAGGGAAGAGTTCATTGACGTTTGAAGGTAGCTAGTGAAAGTCTTGAGTAACATGATGCAAATAATTAAACTTAGGGATAAATTGGTGCTTTTCATCTTCAAAGTGCTTTACAAACATTAATTAGTTGGGGTCAGCAAAGCCCCTTAGAGTGGAAGCCACTCAATCCCTATCTCCTGTGAAGTGACTTCCTTGGCTGTCCCCACACACACACTATTTTTAGTACCTGCAAGAGCCCGCCTCATGTTTCTTTACTTTCTCTTCGCATGGCACATACCTCTTCTGTGATGAAAGCCATGCTGGCTTAGTAATGGGGAGGTGGGGGAAGGTTTTAAAATTAAATAGCCTTTTAAAACAGCAATTAGCTTGGGTTTTCCTGGAAGAACTGAGGCATATGAAGATCAGAGGCAGACACCTTCATACCCTGCGCCAGCCTCCAAACCTTCAAACCTCCTGTCCGCTTTGAACATGAAAAGCTCTGTTTCAGGCGCACCAAGAGGTGGATCCGCTGGCTGATGGTCAGCGTGAGTGCACGTCCCACTGTGAACAAAGTTACAGTGAATTTTAGCGCATGCCTGGCTGTCAGGTTTCCTTGCCCTGTAACGGGTCTAAAACTATGGCAATGGCGAAGGAGAATATTATTGTTATGGTACTGCTGTCACTTTGTTGCAGGGCTCTGCTTCTTCCCTAGCTTCAGAAATACATGTCTGTCCATCTGGAGTCTGGTGTCCATGAGAGCACAGACTCAACATTTCTGGCAAATCTTCCCTTTTTGTGAAAACAAGTGAAAAATTTTTGGTTTAGTCATTTCATCCTTGCACAGGTACCTGCTTAGCCCTGGACTGGCTCAGCTCTTACTCCAGGAGAGCTGCTGGGGTTTTCTTTACAAAAGCAGCCCCTTTCTCCCTTTGCCTCCTTCTTTTCCTTTGGTAATTGTTGTTTCAGCCATTTCCAGCTTAATCAGTGCTGTGTACTTTCCAGCACATGTGGCTGGGCTCCTGACGACCCTCTTCAAAAGTTAGTCTATTGCAGTCATGATGTATTAATGTTATCAAACAGTTGTTCTGGCACCAACACTTCAATTTACTTACGTGCCTGCCTATCCTGAATTTGATGTTTTCTTTACCAAAATTAGGGGCATCCTTCTTACTACAAGTGGGAACACATAAATGAAGATGAAGACCTGGTGGCTCTCAGTGAAGCATTTGCCTTCTGAAAAGAAAAAGGCAAGCTTTCCCCGCCACATCCCCACATTTGTTTGTAGATAGGACAAATAAGAAGGCAGTCTGAAATAGTCTCATTTATTCAGTGTAGCAGATCCAAAAATCTTTCAGAGGTCTCCTGGCTGCACACCAGCCTATGGCAAGAAAGCCCAGGAGATAGCTGTCTTCCTGGTTTCCTGTATGACCTTCACAAAGTTATTTTGCTTCTCAGCATCTCAGGTCCCCACATGACAGAGTGTTGTGGGAATAAATAGGGGAGGGTGGAAGCAGAGGGGAGGTGCACAGCCAAGTTCATCCAGAAGGCACTGGGGAGTGTCTTACAAACACTTACAGACTTCCCTGCTGTTGCACTACCCATTGGGTTTCACCGCTTCCCATTAATAGCTTGACATCACTTCCCGGAACAAAATGAATGTATTAAACTGAGTATTTCCTCTATAACTTGTAGTTACTCAGCTATTTATTTTTGGCTGGCAATGCTAACTTGAGCTCTTGGTTTGACTCTGTTTCCTGACCAGCCCCAATGTATTGTCTGTCTTCTAGTGCAATCTTAAAATAGTCTATCCCAGCCTCTGGGAAAGCAGGCATGGATAGATTTACACACTTACCTTGAAAATGTTTAGCTCTTCAGAGTTGTTGCAGAAAATATTTACTGTGGATGTTATGTGACACTTTAATCTTAAAACCAGAATAAGTTTATCAAAAGAGATCTTTTTTTTTGTTGTTCTTCAGACAGTATTTATCTCTACAGAATTAGCCCAAAACTCCAAAAGGAAGAGCTATACCTGCCCAAAATGTTCCATAATAAAGTTCCTTGCTGTGTGCCTATAAGTGTCTCATGCATATCACTCCGGGTTTTCTACAGGAGCATGAAGTGCCTGGCATAAACAGCTTCAGCATCAACACTAGGAATGCAGTGACTGAGTAGAGCCCTGGCAAACCCCTTCACAGCAATATTTTTTTTTGCCTTGGAGAAAATGTGTGATTTGGTGACAATAAAATGGTTTGAAAATTTCAGTGGATTATTTGTGCTACTGCAAACAAAATCCAGTAAAAAAAATCTAAACCTTTCATTTTGGTATTGGAAAAAAAATTAATGCCATTCTGTTCCACTAACTTCTGCCACCTCTGATATTTCTTTCAATTTATTTTTTTATTAAAAAACTTGTTGATGCTGAAGTCAGAGAAAAAATACTTACTCTGAGGCTGAAGAAAATGCTACAGTTAACTTCAAGTGATTGCCAAAAATGGTGGAAAGAATTCATTGCAGGTCAACTGCAAATTAATTTCTCTCATGATTTTTCAGCATAGGCAGGAAAAATCAAAATCTCATTTATTCACACAGTTCCGTTATTGATTCAATTCTTGTCATTGTTTTTTGTCTGATGGCTTCATACAGCAAAGTAAAGCTAGTGGAAGAAGACAATGGGTACTTAAGCCCGTTGTAACTCTAGTAGGATTATATGGGCTTATTAAGTATTTGTTTGCCTCACTGGGCCTTCACGTACAGCTAAGGGGCAGTTATTTCTTAATAAATCAATCACTTGTGATCACTTGTCCATACCTTTTCCTTTTCACAACTCCATGTAAAGGATGTCAGCATAAATGAGAAGAATGCCCCATTAAGTTCATAATACACAAGACCTTCCAACTTCACCTCATCATTAAAATCGCTACAGACCTCCAGAGCTGTCTTTGAACTCACCTTGCTTTGCTAGATAAAGGCCAGCAGGTGAAGAATCATAACAGCAACAAACACAAATGAAGAGGATTTGAGAGCGCCTCTATTTCAGAAAATTACTATTGTTCACCTAACGCCATTTTGGGGCATGGCATTTTATAGACAACCAGGAAAGCAAGCATCAAATACAAAGAATATTTTTAAAGACCTTCAAGTGGAATTTTGGGTAGGTTTTGACTGTTTGTTCGTTGTGCCGAGAACAGGGCTGTGAAGAACTCCAGCCACTAGCCAGGGAGCCAGCACCAGGTCTGAAACACCTGTGAAGTCAAAAGTTTCAAACTTTAGGTTCGTAACAGCAATGTTGCCGTCTGTGCTGCGTCTGAAACGGCAGGCACCCTCAGCCGCGCATGTGCTCAGAGAGTGGCACACACACGTACAGTGCAAACCGGCGGCGGAGTCACCATGCTGAGAGGGGATAGCAATAAGCTGCTGTCTTCTGAAGAATTTCTTTGCACTGAGTGAAGGGAACCAGTCTTTAATCTGAAGACCAAGCAAAATTTTTTGGCTGGTTCCAGGTTTGCTGGCCTGAATTGGTTTATCCTTAGGACTTGGAGTGTTCATCTCACCACTTGTTTTGAAGTTGAGAGACAGAGTGGGGTTAGGAAACATCTGCCATCTGCCATTCTTTAATTTAAGAATTAAAACATTAAGCAAAACACTTTCTGGCATGAGATGCAGCATTAATGTAGTCAGGGCATGCAAGTGGTACTTTGTGGTGGGCACTGTAAGCATGATCTTAGCCATGTAGCCATGCCATAGTAGCATGTCTGATTACAGCCTCAGTCCCTCTTCATCTCACACTAAAGTGGAGAA
The DNA here is from genome assembly GCA_013400535.1 of Scopus umbretta. Taxonomy (NCBI): domain Eukaryota; kingdom Metazoa; phylum Chordata; class Aves; order Pelecaniformes; family Scopidae; genus Scopus; species Scopus umbretta. The sequence continues at coordinate 61,803 of VZTL01032376.1, forward strand.
TTGCTTTTTAATTTTCATTTTTGGGGGTATGTGAGTAATCTTTACACAAATGAGTAGTCCACTGAAGAATAATAGTTATTTATGGCAAGAAGTACTCCTTCCTTTTCAGCAGAAACATGAGAATGCTGCCTTATCCAAGGCAATTTAAAATCAAATTCAGGTACAATATAATGGATATGTGCTGGAAACAGCATAAGTGTGTAGCAAAGTTATGTGGGCAAGGATGATGTCATTATTTAGACCACACTGATAAGTCTGCTAAGAGTATTGTTTTGATTAAATACCAAATTAGTCATCTCTCTAAACACTGTACCATTTATCTGCATACTTTCAAGCCTAGTTGTCATTAGAGATGTGGGTTTGGGAAGGTTTTCTCTCTCACCCGCTTTCCATAGCAGTAGGTCCTGCAACTCCTCCAATGAGCAAAGCACGCTGCAGAGTTGTCTTCCTCACGTTCAAAAATCCTTGCATTGCTGTCAAAAACTACAGCAAAAGGATACATCCACTTCTTGAGCAGAACTTTCTGATGGCAGGAAGACCCTTCTGCCAGGACGTGAGGAGAGTAACACTTTTCCTCATGGTGGGCAGTGGGGATCAAAGGGACTTGTGCCCCGGCTGAGGTAAGGCTCCTCCGAGGAGAAGACAGAAAACTGGGAACACAAGGGAAGAGGGCAGGAGACCCAGGAGTGCCAGGAGGATTTTCACATGAGCATTTCTTGGCTTTTCACTGTTTCCCTTTCTTGAATAAGTACCCTTCCAAAATAACAGGGTTTTCTTGCCCAGCATGTATGTTTAATTCACCTCTTCCCGAGCTGCCAGGGTGCTTGGGCATGGAGTCTGCCAGCAACACTGCCTGGGCCAGCTTGCCAGAAGGGTCAAGCAATGTACAATCTCTCATATGGGAACTGCAGCGGGGAGCTGCTGGGGACACATGTAATCACCCAGCGCGGAGCTGGGGCAGGCCAGTGGGGTTAGCACCTCTGTTCAGTGGAGAAATGGGAAGAAATGTTGTTAATAACTGCAGCCGTTGCCGCCTCTGGGTCTGACTTGCCTGAGAGGTAGTGCCTTTAGCTTCTGGAGCAGAGTCACAGAGGATGCACGGAGGCTTCTTAACAGAGTGTGTCTTTTGTACTGACTCCAAGGGAATAATGTCACCTACCCAGCCACCAGCCCCACTTTCCACAGCGCCTGAGATTTTCCTTAGAAGTTTCCTATTCAAGAGCTTAGCCTGACCAGGGCTGACCTTGCTTAGCTTATAAGATATAACAAGATCACTGCCTGAGGTGTGAAATGACACTGGAATGGAGGTCATGATCTTACGGAGAGCATCTTCTTCCTCTGCTGCGATGTCTCCTCCTGGTTCCCCTGTCCCAGCATCCAGCTAATCAGGCAGAAACAAATGCACCATGCTTCTAGCACACCACTGGCAGAATATAAAAATCTGTCCTTTCAGCTAGTCAGCCATCTCAGCGGTAGAGATTTTTTTTTATGTATATAAATCCAAAGATCAAGCGGTTCCTTTTTTATGTGGTTTTTTTTTTTTTGGTCACTACTTCAACAGAAACAAAAAGTGTTTTCTATAGCTCTACCTCTGCAAGATGCCAAAACAGATTAACAGACAGACGAACAGACAATGGCTTTTAAGCAATGTGGACAGCACACCAAATCAATCACTCTGAATGAATAATACATTTAAGAACTGCAGCAATACGAACAGCAGAAAATTCATCTGCATCTACAGTGAAACTACCTGGACCCATTTCAAGACGGAATATTCCACAGAAAGTACAGAAGGCACTTTTATTTTGGGATTTCAAATACAATAAGAATGAATTTGTGTATGTGTCAATCTGTTACACACTAGACAGGGCTTGTTCTGTGAATGAGTACTACTGTGTAAAGCTTTAGATTGAGCTATGGAGAACATATAGTTTTTTATTTACAGGGCATTAGAATAACACAGTGTACAAACAATATTCATAAATGTCATCTCATATGAACTGCTGTAAAAAAACTTTTTTTGTAGAGAGCAATGGGTTGTATAATGTTTTTATGGTGATGCAGGAAAGTGAGCTTTAGAAGGAAACTTAACAGGATAAACTTAGAGATCAATCAAGCCCAAATAAAAAAAAAGCATTGAAATTCAAGTACAGGTTTCAGTCGCAAGCCTAATTGACAAAAGAAAGGGGGTGAAGTGCCCCTCTACTAAGTTAAGGATCCACGGGGACATTTCAATTGCCTTGCTTATTTTTATCATTGAAACTAAGCTGACTTTCTGAAGGGGAAGAAAAAACTAAGAGCCCCAAAGGCTGTTAACCTTTCTTCAGGGGCAGAAGGCAAGGTCATTAAATGTCTTGTGAGTCTTATGGTGAAATAAAGCAAAGGAGGATGGTGGAGGTTGGTCCATGTGGAATAAAATGGGTGAAAGTTCCTGCACTACTGCGGGCAGCAGGTTCTCACTGAAGATGGAGGGTGTCCTTGAGATGGCAGAGGCAGGCAGAGGGGTATAGGGAGGTAGCATTTTCTCCTTACTGTGGAGGAGTGGATATTAAATTAAGGCTGATCTGGCTGCTGTTGATGCATCTGCCTATAAAACCCCTTTGAGTAGCTTGGCTAAAGGCAGCAAAGCCGGCATGCAGACAAAAGACTTCTACAGGAGGGAACTGGCTCCTACTCTGCTGTGGGTGGTAAATCCCTCCTGTGATGGGGTGATTTGCAGGAAACCCTGAAGAACTACCTCAATGTTTTCCCTCATCTGCTGTGTCACAGTAACCTATGGTATAGGAGAACATAAGGCTGTTGAGTTGGGCAAAGATTTGTTTGCCCATGTCTGTCTAATGGTGATTAACTTAGGAAGGCTGTCACAGAGTAAACAAGAAGGAAACAGCCACCATTCATCAGCTGGTGGCATCCTGATACAAATCCTGCTTTCAGAGCTCCTACAGCAGAAGGTTAAAAATGATGCAATGCATGGATTGCAGCAGTCATTTTATGTTTGCCTGTAAGTTTAGGACAGCAGTGGGATAGATGACTAGGGTATACTCCTGAGCCTTTCACGGAAACAGATTTAAGATGTTTTGAGGGGTTTAGAGTGGAAAAGAGAAGCCTTTGCAAGATTAAGGTGAAGGCTGATTTCCTTTCCTTAGGGGGAATCCCAAAAAGTGTAAGGGATACCGAGGAAGGGATGTGGCCAGAGACATGCAGTAACCCGTTTCTCCTAGGATACTACAGGTGCCTGATTAATTCTGGGACCAGAAATTATGGACAACGAGTAATCTCTCTAGGAGTGAATTACAAATGCCAAAAATAGAATCATAGAATCATAGAATTATTAAGGTTGGAAAAGACCTCTGGGATCATCTAGTCCAACCGT
>VZTL01032376.1:65241-88157 GCA_013400535.1 Scopus umbretta
GTGTCATCTGCAAACTTACTGAGGGTGCACTCAATCCCCTCATCCAGATCATTGATAAAGACATTAAACAAGGCTGGCCCAAATACTGAGCCCTGGGGAACACCACTTGTGACCAGCCACCAACTGGATTGAACTCTGTTCATCACCACTCTCTGGGCAAGGCCATCCAGCCAGTTTTTAACCCAGCGAAGGGTGCACCTGTCCACACCATGAGCCGCCAGCTTCTCCAGGAGAATGCTGTGGGAGACACTGTCAAAGGCTTTACTGAAGTCCAGGTAGATGACATCCACAGCCTTTCACTCGTCCACTAGGCGGGTCACCTTGTCATAGAAGGAGATCAGGTTGGTCAAGCAGGATCTACCTTTCATGAGCCAATAATACTCCTTTTCCCATTCTTTATTGCTCCGATTCTTCTCTGCCTATCAGATAGGCAGCTAAGAATCTGAGCTAGCATATTTGTGAAAATGGAACCCAAAAAAGAGGAGGAGAAATGCAGCCTCTGCCAAGTGGCACAAGTTCAGTCCTTTATATTTTTATTTAAATTACTAAAATCATGCAGATTACTTGGGATCAATTTTGTTCACCTTTGAAATGGCTAAGCGATTACATTAATGCTTAAAGAGTTGATAAATCTGATGAAGAAAGGAAAAAAAATCAATTTAATGAAGAATCAGCAGGACTCCTGCTTTCCAACTTCTACATCCTTCTGAAAACATACTATGAGAGAGACAGAGCACACAACCAAAAGACCATAAATGATGTAGTTCATACATTCTCAAGCAAAATTAATTTCTCAGATATTCCTGTCTGTAGCATCCCCAGACTCTGGCACAAGCTATAGGGAGACAAGGGCATTTTTTCTAAATCTCAGTCACAGGGAGCACTATCCTCAAGAGATCAAATGAGCACTAATCAGGAAGAATGTTTGGTTATTAAATGCATCATTGAGTCCTTTAAATATCACTCGTTGGGTCATAAATTCCTATTAAATGTAGATAATCCATCATTGTCTCATGCAGATAGAAGATAAAAATAGTAAGAGATTTGCCAGCAATCCACCCCTGTCTCTGAATTCCCCCATTCCGCACACTTTAGGACAGGTGATACTGCTGTAATTTTTTACTCTCAATTTATTCACTGTGCTATAGCTTACACTGTACTTTCTCTGGATTTCATGTCCTGATCAATTATTTCTCTTTAGGGTCCTCTTTGCATTGATAGTGTACTCCTGTCACCCTTATTATCTCCCACTCTACACATAGGTCTTTTCTTAACTGAATGCTTTCCCAAGCTGGGTGTCCCTGGTAACAACCTACCCACTACCACTTTTGCAAGCTGCTTTTTAGTGTTTTTTGTCTGTCTGGGAACAACAAGCTTTTTTGGGAAGGGGATTCCCAAATCCATCAAACGCAACTGGGCTTCCTTCCCTTTGTTTCACCTGACCACACTGGTACACATGCCCACTGTATGGCTTGACATCTCTGGCCTCATGCATTGTAAGAAAAGATAGTAAAGTTGTCTGCCTGGGAAACCTCTAGCCTTCTTTAGAGTATAATTGTACTCATGCTTGTGAAGAGCTTACTGCAGAGTAGCTGGAAAAGCTAGCTGGTTTCCTGGAGTGCGTGGGAGGCCATGAGTAGGTGGTAACTAAAAATTGTAACAGGGTTTGGAGGGTTTTTAAATCATCATTACTATTATTTTGGACTCTACAGCAAGATTACAAATCTTAACAGTTGCTTAGCTGTATGAAATTTACCTACAGATACATGCTATTATATACGCTTCTCACAAACAAATGCTACATCAAGAATGGGAAATTATTGATCATTCTGTTCAGGCTAAAATGGTTTTCTTTTCAGTCTCCAACAAGGCTTTGGTAAGATGATTTTAAAAATAGCTACAGTTTGGAACCCAGATTGCATTCCCTGCCAGCTTATAATGATCACTTCAACCAGGGCTGGGTGAATTTCAAAATTCTTGGAGACTCAGTTCAAGACAGTGCCCTCCAGTCTGTGATATTTTTAGCAATGGGCAAACCCAAAAATTTGAGTGGTTATCCAGAGTTCATCTGGACTGCCCAAATGCCTACAGTCTGCAAAAATGGGCTGGAAGGTTGTCAAGGAAGATGGGTTTTGCACTATTTCCAGTACTGCCTGTTTCTGCCTAGGTCGGGAGTCCTAGGAGAAAATCCTCTTTCTTCATACTGTTTTGCCGTACTTCTGTTGCCAGTCATAGCTTAAAAGTGCAGAGTCTGGCAAATGAACTTGGAAAAGTAGCTGGGGAAAAAATGAACCCTTCCAAAAGGCAAAATGATGGTTCAGGTTTGGGTTGTGGTCCAGGTATATTCCTACCCTGAGATTCGATCCTGCTTCCACCAAAAGCAGAGAGAACTTGCGTGGCTGATCACAATGGAAGATCTGTTTTCCTCCTTCCTGTTAAAATATCCCTAACATTCTGCTACTGAGGTAGTTCCAATTTAGATAGGAGAAAATTCCCTGAGGATTACAGCTTCCTGGCAATTTGGGGTAGTATGTTTTTCTTTACTTCCATGCCAGATACTGGTCACAACGTAAAACTGTTTTGCAACAAATAAATGAGTATTTAATGTCTTTCAGGCAAAGAACTGCAAGATACCCAAACCAATTAATGACTCTGAGCCAAATTCATCCCTAGTTTGAGCTTAAACAATTTCAGTGAAGTTGCACCACTGGGCAATCAGATTTAATCTAGATTTAATCTTTTGATTTCACGTGAGAGTCCTGGCTATGTGTTAGGTCTTAACTAATCAGCTCAGCTGGCTTCTGGGGTGAGACTGTAGGATGGAGGGGGAAGATGGCAAAGGTGGGTTGCTGAATGCTAAACAGACACTCTGGAAGAAATTCTAAATAAATAACTTTGTCTTAGTTCTCAGCTGGGGAGAGCCTGAAATGATTCTGCCATGGGAAAAGTCCAACATGCCATAGTTCAGGAGATTTTTAATGACACAAACTCAGCAATTTAAGACATAACTTGCTTCTGGTCTTTGGGACATGAGCCCCTGAATCTCAAGAAAACAAGACTGCATTCTTGTTTTCTTCCAAAACACATATGCTCTTTAAACTTTGCATAAATACCAAAGCATCATGCTTTTCTTCCCAAATAGTACTTTCCTTCACAGTGCCTATCCCAGCCACTGTTAGCACAGCCTTTGCCTGGCTCTGTATCACAGCACCACTGAGAGAGGCAGGAAATTTCCTTGAGATAGCAATTTCCAAAGGGGTTAAGGATCCACTTCTCAATTAGCCCTATAATTGGCAGCAGTAGGGGCTGAATTCCGGTTGCAGCAGTAACAAGCAACACGGTTCAAGTCGTGCCTTCGCCTGCTATTTGTTCCTGAAGGAGTTCACCAACAGAGGCATACACAGACCTCGGACCTCAGCACAGCAGGAATCTTTACAGCAGCACATATTTCTGGGTTTTGCTCTGAAGGCATAAACTTAGATTATTTTGTGCCATGCTACTTCTTGTATTAAGTGTTCATTTTGGAGAGCACAAATCCACTTGGAATAAAACCAGAAGCACAACTGAATAACCCCCCTCAAACAAAATTAAAATCAAACCCTTCGAGATCTAGTGAAAATATGAGCACTTGGGTTTGGGTTGTTTTTTTCCTTCCTGTTTTGAACTCATTTGTTCTTTCAAATTTGGTCCAGGATCAGAAGCTAAAATATTCAAAAGTTCCACCTAATATTTTTATAGTGTATAGTTTTGACCCCTCAAGGTGTTAAGGATTTTCAGTAAGATCTGGGAACCTTCAAAGGGAACTAAATCCTGTTGGCTTTAGTGGAGGGGACAGAGTCTCCAACCCAACTGACCTTATGTAAAATCTAGTATTGATGTAGTTTTAGATGCTTCCCGGAGAGCAGAGACCGAAGAGGACTCTTCAGTGATGCCTCCATCTTTCAGGTTTTTGACTTTCATGGCTCATGTGCTTCAAGTTTGAGAATGTGAGACTGAGCATTTATGACCCAAGCTGGAACTGAAAACAGCTGGGTAGCAGTTCTGAGAGCTATCCCCTTCCCCAGCTCCAAGTATGATGTTTGCTCAGGCTAGCTTATTTGAAATGCAGTTTCTGCCTGGAGCCAAAGTTTTCAGAGCTGGTCTCCTGCCTAACTAAAAATTCAAACATAAGCAGCCAGATTTGGAAGCCAAAATGTAGCCACTTGAACTGGAAAATCTGGGTTCCAAATGAATGACTTCCCCTTAAGCCAAACGAAAGGCGTGCACCATCTATTTGTTTAGGCAGGCGTGCACCATCTATTTGTTTAGGCAAGCAATGCCAATGGGATGGAGACAATCACTTGCCCAGGGCAGGGCTACTAACATCAGTTTGGAGGCTTGAGCAACCCAACCTTGGAGGTTTGCCCTTTGCTTGGTACTGTCTCAGGCTGCAGCTCAGCTAAGCACATGTAGAACTTTAAGCAGATGCTGAAGCACTTTGCTGAATTCAGGTCTCAGGAAAGCTGAGCTTGTTAATGCTGAGATCACTTGAGTAATTTTTTGTTGAAATTTTTCACACTTAATTTATTATGACAAGGGAGATAAAGTATAGACTATTAAGTCTAATTAATGGCACATGAAGTAACATTGATATGTAAGTGCAGAGAGAAGTGAAACAGTCGGAGCATATACTGCTGCCTCTCTTTCATCCCCTTTTCAGGGTGTAAATGTCATGAAGGGCCTGGTTCCATGCTCCTTTAAAGTTAAAAGATTTTGTCTGCAGACCTGAGCAAGAAGCAGCACATACTCCCTGTTGCTCAACTGGAGCTCTGGGAAGCATCATTCCACCTCCAAGCCATAGGCCCACTTTCTGCAGCAGGCAATCAGGCAGAGAAAAGGGTTGTAACCTCCTTATGGTCTGAAGCATCAACAGAGAGTAATGTCCATGCTCCTTTTCTCCCTCCACCCTGGAAACAGCTCTCACAGAACTTCCTACAGGAAAGACAGTCTGCCAGGTCAATGGCCTCCCGTAGCCTCCTGCGTTTACTCCTTCTTTCTGCCCCAAAGCTGCTGGATGACCTCTTTTGGAGACAAAACTGCTGCCTGAGGTTTCTCCATCAGGATCTGAACATCCATTCGAGACAGTGATCAGCTCTCGATAAACACACGGAATACAACAGACATCAGCAGAAGGACACTTAAGCACACACATTAAATAATTAACGCTCACAACAGCCTGGTGAGGCAGGATTCCCAATTTCACAATGGGGAAAGGCAGAAGCAGAGAGGTCAAGCAGTTTGCTCAAGGTCACAGGAGAAGTAATTGTCAGTGCAGGGATTAAGACTTAGGAATTTATAGCTCCTGGTCCTGTGCGCAGGCCACTAGATCACTGTCCCTGGCACTCCAGAGAGCCAGGCTGCTTATTCTTCCAGTAAAATGCTAAACCAAATGCTCTGACCTTTCCCAGTGTTATCAGATGAAGTGCTTTCTTAGCTCTAGATCGCAGAGGGCAATGGCAGGGGAGTGAGGGTGGGAGGAAGTGACAGACTGAAACTGGTATATGCAACAATTATGTAAGGGGATTTTCCTCGAACCATTTGAGGAGCGCTGCCTATCCGTCTGACTGCAGCACAGGAGGGAGAGTACAGTGACCAGATGGAGGTTTTGGGAGTATTTGCCCTGTTTTCATTTGCAGACACTGACAAACTATTTCAGAGATTGCACTGGGGGTGTGGGCAGGCTTATATCATTCACAGGAAGTCATGTGCTGCCTGTGAACTTGGAGTACTTACAGAATATATAAATAAGTTGTAATTCACTAAAATATATGTATGGAAATCTTCAGGAAAAGCTGACATGCAAAATTCAGTATTTCCAGCCCACTATTATTATTATTCTGTGACTCTGTAGAGCTTTGGCTTCAAAGAAATATGCCCACCTACCTTCCTTCTTGGAGTCTGATGCTATTCCATTACTTCATCATGTTTCTGTATCAACCGTTAGAAGGCAAAACCTTCAGGATGTGACAGTCTGCAGGGCTACAAGCAGGGTTCCCAGCTCTGTATGCACAACAGCCAGTAAATGCGTGACTGGCCAGGGCTTTGAGGAGGAGAGCTCTGCAGATGAGGAGCCACCATGCTCAGGAGCCCCTGCCCAACCTGAGCTCCTGCTCAGATGACCTCTTGAAACAGGAAGCTTTCCTGCACTCATCAGAGCAGGGTTATGCTGCAAGAAGAAGATGTTGCCCCTGCTTTTGTGGTGTGTGTGGTCAGTAATTCAGCAGGAACCCAAACTGCTGTACCATATTGGCAACTGCCTCCTCTGTGGCTTTTCTTCCACTTGCCTCAGCTAGCTCTCTCTGGACCTCAGACAGCTGCTCTTCGGCCCCATTCATCCACGTTTCACACAGGCCCTGTGATATCTGTGAGATGGGACCTCAGTTTTTGATAAACAGAGAAATGTGCTCTCTGTGTAGCCAATGCTGAGCAGGGGTTGAACGAAGAGGATCTCCCATTCTCTTCAAATGCATTTCCAGAGTTGCTCCAGAGTTTGGGAAGAGCCATATGGGAACTCAGATTGGAGCCACCTCTGTGCAATTCCATTTTTACACAGAAACCTCTAGAGTTTGCAGTGGTCTTCTTGTCTGCAGACCAGGAGGAACGGCTGGCCTGGGAGCAGTGACTGCCCTTTCAATAATCAACCTCATGCTGCCTCTGATAATTAGCAAGAAATGTAATGCAAAATGTGAGTTACACAAATCTGTAAATCATTGGGCCTAAAGGGTCTCCTTCTGAAAGCTAAAGCAATAGGACATGGTGCCAATTCCCTTTCCAGGGGATTGCCAGACTGCTCTTGAGGGATGCAAGTTTGAATGTTATGAGAAGGGAAGAAGAGCATGAGAGATTTTAAATGGAAACAATCCCTGACTTCGTGACTTATGCAGTAATTTCACCAGGATAGCTTCACAAGAGGGTACAAATGAGAAGTATGTGTGTGTATATGTGTGCACGTATATACATCCTAATATTTTTATACATACATATGTGTGTATGTGTATATTTTCTTATCTTGGAAAGTTCAGTTTTGATACATGATTGGTTTTCTCCAATCTTACATCTCATCTGAGTGAGCAAGTCACTTGACAATCTTGTGCCTCAAAGTCAGGCAGTTAATTCAGACTACATTACAGCTAAACACTTCTCTCTTTTCACTTGCCTGCTCTAAATACAAGCCCATGTGATTTGCTAATTTACATAATATCTTCTGACAAGCTGACTCTGAAGTCTTCTTGGGTGATTTGCTTCTCTTTGCGAAACAAAATGGGAGACAGTAACATCCAAGGGAACGAGTGTATTTCCTTTGGATTGAGCGACTTCAGCTCTTGGAGCTCTGGTTCCTCTGGTGGTAGCAGGATCAGAAATTATGCAGCTGCCATGGAGATGGAGGCAGAAAACCTCTAAAGGCATCTGGAATTACATCAAGTGGGTCAGCTCTCTGGCTTCCTGTTACACAAACCAGAAGATGGTCTGAGATGCTCCTCTTCTCTGGACAGTGATAAAATGGCCCTAGTGTCACCCATGCGTGAAACCAGGAAGGTGGCATGAGCCAGGAGTTTAAACCATGTGCTTTTTCTCCCTGAAATAACATGCAGTGGTGCTCTGCCTCTTGCAGAGCTGGCAGGTAAGACAGATTAATATTTGCTAGTATTAAAAAAAAAAGTTTCCTATGGATTATCTTTTCACAGAGCCATAAGCCTTTGAAAATTTGGTCCCAACGTATCTTGCCTATGAAGTCAATTAGCTCCTAAAATGACAACGCATTAGAAAGAACCCAGAAGCTGATATAGAAATACCTTACTTTATTAAGCCTGGCCAATTTTCTGTCAACAAAAATTATGCTTCTGAAGTGATGTGGAACAAGAATCAAACATGAAAGCATACAAGTATCCACTTTTGAGCCCTTGAACAGTTATAAGAAGCCACTTCTTCTTGGTATTTCTGCTACACAGAATGAATTTTCATTACCTGAAGTATCTATTATCTAATGAATAAAAAACCTGCATTATGCATTAAAGTGTAGTATGAACAAAAACCCTGGAAAACATACATTACTTCATGGTGAGTTCCTGTGGCAGAAATGGTATTTTTAGTGACTTCTGTGGCATGGATGATGTGTCACCAACCATATTACTGAGCTTGCAGTCAAACTTCGTCTTGACTTCTAAACAACAGAAGCAATGTATTTCACAAATAAGCATGTGCTGCTCAGGGAACGTATAATTTTTTCATCAGGGCATCATGCTCCAGATCCTTGGTTGTGGTTGAGGAACGCGATTCCCAAATCCTGAGTGGTTCATGAGCAGTCCAAAACCTATGGCAAATTGAAGTTACAGCAATCAAAAATTGCATAAACAGTCCAAAACACCAAAGCCAGGTCTGGAGATGTCAGGCCACCCCTGCTCTGGGAGGAAAGAATTGTGCATTAATCCATCTGTAGGCATGAAATACACAAGGATTATAGTCTGGAGAACCTCCAAATGCTGGGATCTGCCTTGATGGCTTTGGTCTTCCCTTTGTAGCACTTTAAAGGAACTTTGGGAGAAATACATACCTTCAGCTCCCCAGAAAAGAGAGGATATACTTTAAGTCTTGAAGGCTCCATCCATTGTTGGATCATCAGAGATGGTGCCCTTCATCTGCATTGCTTTCTGCTAGCATGATATGCCTGCCTTAGTGGCAGCAAACCGGACAACAGGTTTTGCTAATACGTCTGAATTTATCACAAGTTATGTCATGCTCAATGCCAGCTACTTCATCCCAGTTTTGCGCTTAGGGAAGTAGAGCAAAGTACACTCCAGTTGTGCACTTTCATGAAAAGGCAGCCTTAATGGCAGGGGTAGCCTAATGACCTACTTGGTTAAACACAGAGTTGGTTAATAGCACAAAGTACTATGGCCTCTGTGTCAGCTGTAAGAAATATGAGTGATTTAGCTGTTTGGTGAATGGTGGCAATTGCTGAACTATACCTTGGACAACACAACAAACAAGCACAAAGGCTGAGAAGGGCACAGCCCTGACAGAAAGAGGAGTGCCTGGGCTGTGGCTGGGTCAAGTGCTTTTAACCTCAGGTAGCACATGTGCAGATGTGCAGGGAGCAGCACAGTTAGCACCATGGTCTGAGGAGCTGTGAGGAACCATAAAGAACAGCAAAATGTTCTTTACAGAAGCCAAACAACTGAGGCTGAATCTACTGTGATAACAAATCCATAAAGTTATACTGGAGCGCTAGTCATGAGGAGCAGGAGTTTGGCAGAGTGCCTGTGACCATGAAAATAATTGATATTTTCAGTTAGGTGGCCAGAACTGAAAAAAGGAGAAAAAAAATCAGTCTCAGTTGTCCAAAACCATTTTTCCCCCTTTTTTCAGCATGATAAAAATAAACTGTCTTGAGCCAAAGAAACATTTTCTTCAACCTAAAACATTTTGCTTCCCCATATCTTTAGTAGAACAAAAGAAAAGGCAATGCAGAGCTAGCTTCTCTGATTTGGACTTGGGGGTTACTCTAGATACCAAGAAGGACACAGGTGGTCAAAGGGCTGCTCCTTTCCTCCTCCAAAGCCCAGCCAGCAGCTCAGGCCCTCCCTTGCAACATGGGTGGAGCGTGTTGATCCACCCTGACAGTGAGGGAGACAAGTTGGAGAAGCCTGAAAAGCCCTATCCACACTTTCTGCAAGATACTGTAAGCTCTGTGAAGAGAGGCACAGGGGAACAAGGTCAGTACTACTATGGAGAGCCGATCCAGAGAATAGGCATCCTTGGCTGCCTGATTTTTACCCAGGACAGGGTTAAAAGCCACATAAAGGAAAGCCAGGGGAAGAGGTTCAGGCACAGGTTAGCTCTTGTGCAAGAAGCTTGGAACAAGGTCAGGATCTGGACAGGTAGGTGGGAAATGTGGGGTTAATCTATAGGATGGAGTAGGGCCTGTTATGATAGGACAAGGGGTAATGGTTTTAAACTAAAAGAGGGCAGATTCAGCCTAGACATAAGGTTGAAATTTTTTACAGTGAGGGTGGTAAAACACTGGAACAGATTGCCTAGAGAGGTGGTAGATGCCCCATCCCTGGAAATATTCAAGGTCTGGTTGAACAGGGCTCTGAGCAACCTGATCTAGCTGAAGATGTCCCTGCTCATTGCAGGAGGGTTTGACTAGATGACCTTTAAAGGACCCTTCCAACCCAAACCATTCTATGATTCTATGGAGTGGATCTAAGATGAACTAAACCACTCAAGATAGAGTGCGCGGAGATGCCTAGCTTTTTGTTTATGTTTTGGCGGCGGCTTTAGATTAGTTGTAGGGGAGGGACAAAGAAAGGGTAGATTTCAAAAAACAAAAAAGGGAGTGAGACTGAAAGGAGTAAATATCAGCTCGAACAAGGTGACGATAACTGGGTGCTGAGTGTCAGGTTTTGGTCCAAATATTCAAGTACCTTTTGCTCTGCATATTCAAGTATTTTTAGCCTGAGTGAAAGAATTGAAACAGAAAAGAGAGTCAATATCTAAAAATAACCTAAAGTTCAATAGTGAAGGGCCCTTCCAAAAGTACAAATCAGATGGAGAAGAGACTGGAGTTCAGCGCTCCCCTGTCCCATGTGTGTCCTCACATTTGAATGGTGAGTATGCATGTAAAGATACATGTAAGGATGCAGTGGAGGGAAGGGGAGAGAAGGAGGTAAAAGGGGTATTCTTTATCAAAAACTACTCCTCAAAATCCTCCTCAACTCCAAGCCTATGCAACATAATAGGAGCAATATATAACAACACTGATTTAGAACCTGTTGTCATTTTGTCCACACCGTTGGGAAGAATACAGTATGTAAGGGACCTCATGCCAGCCTGAACAATGTGTAGTAACACCATCTCATTTCCCAAGCCAGGCTAAGTGAAACCTGGATTTGCTGTCATAGACAGGTAGCAGAATGTATTTTAAATATTAAGACCCCGCTTTCAATGAACCCAGTCATGATAAAGAATAATCAGGTCCCATCAGTTTCTGTGATGATCTTTTTTTCCTTTTCCCTAGCACCGTTAGTGATCTTGCAATATTTAGCTAACAAGACTAGATCACCTTTACACTCCACACCTGAAGCCTTGCAGCTCACTGCTCGTCGGCAGTGGCACTGATGGATATGTGGTGCACGTCATCCCTTTTCAGGGCATGCTGCAGGCAGCAGCAGCTCAGGTGCTGGCACCCGCAGCCGGGCTGGCGTCGCAACGGCGTGCTGCAGGCTTCACTCCCACACACAAGCTGGGGCACCACCTAGACTGCTCCAGAGGCCTGCTTCCTTCTTACACCACGTGTGGTGGTGTTTAAATTCTCCTCCAAACTCCCAGTATACTCCTTCCACTCCCATGATCTGCTCCGAAAAGCAGAAGCATCCACAAGCGAACCCCTGTTTCTGTGGCACGATTCTGCTCTCACCAATGTGATAATTAAGATGGCAAAACCCCACCAACTTGAGAAGTAGCAGATTAAAAAAAAATCTGGTTATTTCCTGTCTCCTACTCAGATCAGTCTGAAAATGAAACACTATGCAAGCACAGAAAGTTATTATGTGACTCGCAGCCTCCAGCTATTCTGACTTCACTGGATGCCTTACAAGCATCTATTGTTCTTGGAGATAGCCTGAGACGTGCTTCCCAGAGAGATTATTATATATTCTTGCTATGAGGAGGAAAAAACGCTCTGATATTGTGTCATGTCATCTCTTTAGTGGTATCTCGTATGCAATATGCTGTGGAAGTGTGAGAGGGAAGAAGACAAACCTGTTACATGACTAGTAGTGTTGAACCACTTACACTATGGACCCAAGAGCCTATATTTTACTCATGGTTGACTCTGAATCCACCTCTGTGCTCCTTGCCATCTCTCAGTACCTTTACACTCTGCTCTCCAAAGTAGTAAACCTTTCTATTTGGTTGCAAAAGCTTTTTTGCTAGTTGCAAAAGCTTTTTTGCTGATTGCAAAAAGATAAATCCTCCATCGCCTGCCTCTCCCCAGCAGCCGTGCTTGCATGCATCCACAGGCCTAACTCCATCTCCATACGAGCTGCTCATGCAAACGGTGGATCCGTTGCTGTCACCGAGTGCTTTGGGCAAAACCCTGCAGAGATGACAGAAACTCTCCTACAGACCTGGCAGAAACTCTCCTGCAGTCCTCATGAAGCCCCGAGTTCAGCCCTCTGTGATGGGGTGGGTCACTTACATGGTTGATCTATACATGGGAACGTGCAGCAGGAGCTGGTCATGGGGGCTTTCTGAAAGCATGCACAGAGCTCTTCATCCACACAGCCATAAGCTCGCCCCAAGGGATGGTATCCAAGTACTCAAGAAGGGGTTGTGACTGCACACCACAAGACATGGCACTACAATTTTCCAATCTCAGTAAACTTGAAAAAATGAGTTTTGAACCCTCATGATGCTGCACGGGTTGGTAATTTATGAACAAGCTTCCACATCCGCTAGCACTAAATATCGAACAGTTTCCTTTTTGGAACTGGCTTTTGGGGAAAGGAACAACAGTCCTCAATGAAGGAGGGCATCAGCTTGGTTCAGAGCTAGATCCAGGCAACACAATTTTATGGTGCAGTACGAATGAAGGCTTCATCTCCACCTCCCCAGTGGCACTCACAAACAACATACAGCTGTATTACCAGTGGTTACAAGGGGCCACTACTCAGCAGCATCTCGTGGTGTTACTTAAAGTGGTATGGCAAGCAAAAGGGAGCAAAGAGCAGGTGACGGGTACTTTCTCCTTCCTACCACAACTTCAGCTGCTTGTACTAGGTCCCACCTTTCCCAAACATCCTTTTCAAGAATGTAACGGGCAGTAGGGGAGTCCCTGCAGTGGTCCTGGTTGCTCCCACCAGACTGGTGTTTGCAGGATGGATGGGGAGATGCTGCGGGGTCCCCTTTCCTGGCTATATGTAATCCAGAGAAGAGATGACATATATCATAGTGGATTATGACTGAACCAGCAGTCCATGCTGAGATTTTATATTCTGGATAATAGTTAAATGCTTTGAAGTCTTGTAATCTCAAACAGCACAGAGATGGAAAACTAAAAACAAGAAAGTGGCAAAACATAGCAAGAGAAATCACAGTCTCTATAACATAATAACAGTGACTCTCCCTCAGATTCTGTTTTCATGTTTCTTTTAGGCCACAATTTGCAGAACAGCTTGTTATTACGTTCACTCGGCCCTGATATGCTGTTTCAGTTATGGTACTGTCCTCCAACGCCTCTCCCACCAGGATTCACTTGAAGAAATTATTATTTGTATTACTATAGTCATACAGGAGCACAGTCAGGCACACAGAGAAAGCAAACCAGACCAAATGGGGTAAGGAAGGGAGGGGTGGGTCTTGCCAAACCCATATGTGAAAAACCTGAGCAAATGTCTATTTATTCTGCTCACATGAATCTTGAGGCAAAATATTCTGTAAGGGTGGGGGTGTGGTTTACAGCTGCTGGAAACAGAAGAAGACTTTAATGCTGAAATGCATGCATCAAAGCAAAAACACTGCAACCAGGGCAGGAGTGTATGCCCTGGCTAATCTCGGCTCAGTCTCAAATGGGAAACCAAAAGGACAATAACCTGGTGCCTGCTTTAAAGACTGTTCACAGAGGGGATCTTTAAAATTAAATATAAAATAAAATAAAATAAAATAAAATAAAATAAAATAAAATAAAATAAAATAAAATAATTCAGGCCTTCCAAAGAACAGGGAGACAAGCAGGTTTAGGGTAACTGAGTGGGAAGATTTATTGACCTGATTTGTTTCCCCCTGATAAACTGTTTCTCCTCATTTCTCCATGCCAGTCTGTGAAGATGAGGAATCCCGTGTCTCCCATCCCAGGGTGCTTGAGGCAGGATAAGCCACATTGGGCTGCAGTGCTACAGAGTATGAGGGGGCCACAAGTGATGTCCATACCCCCATTTGGAGAGGAGCTGTTTCTGGTAACACTGTCCCAGGCGCAGGGTACTCCTGGGCACATGGAGGGGAGACAGGCGGGGAGACAGGAATACTGCAAAGCTACCACAGAGGCAGGAGGAGGAAGCCAAAACAAGGCAGAATTTGAACTAAGGACACTTTGGATGTTGGGAGGGAAGTAGAGTTTTTCCCATGTTTACTTCTGTTTGAACCTGTCACAAATTCACCATAATGTGTATCAGGCAGGAAGGGGAAGTCTAATAGAGATAATAGCATGGATAACTAGCAAACATGGTATCAACATGCAAAAACATTAAGCCTAAAAGAGTCTGATTAACATGTACTCTATAATCTTTATGGCCTGCTCGAGGGACTCAGAGGAACCTGAAATGAGACAAGTGGGCCTGTGAGTACCTCAGGGGACAGAATCCACATGGTTATTTCAGACCTGGAGCAGTGGTGGGAGCTGCTGTGGTTGACCAGGGTCAGTTCTTTGCCCACAGCCACAGGGCAGGTGTGGGAAGGGTCTCACAGGCTCTCAGAAAGACAATTCCGGGGACTTATTGTGCACGAGACAAATGTGCAAGAGACAAACGATGTCTTGACCATTCTGCACAGGGACTACTCATTCTTGCCATCCCAAACCACACTGCTCCAAAAGAGCTCCTGGGCACAGGAACTGCCTCAAAGACGAACCAGTTGCTCTTGCATGAACCCCCTGAGTTTTGGGTTGAGGGCAGCATGGCCCTCACTGGTTCAAAACACTTCACTCGAAATATCTTTAAAAGCCTTTGTGGACACTCCAGACTGATCTGCATTGCTAATAAGACATCATGAACTTTTATAGCTTCTCTTCTAAGACAAAAAATCATATAATGGTCCCTCACTGCATCCCTGTGAGATCAGCAGAGATTATAATCTTTATTTTATTAAAATAGGAATAGGCAGGGCAAGGGTATTGGCCACCTCAAAATTCATATCCACGTGCTAATTAAGTGCTACAAACATAATGAGGAGAAATCACAGGAAGCTAAGCACCTACACTACTGCTTTAAGTCTTAAAGTGTCTGGACAAAATGGCTTTTTTGTTTTTTAAGTCTCTGACGCAGCTGAGAATAAAGCTCACAACTCCTGATTTGCAGAGATGTCCTTTAACCAGAAGACTTTTCCCAAAAAGGTTACGCTAACAGCAGCCTGTTAACACCAAACAGCACATCAGTACTTACATGAGATTGCAACCTCCTCCTTATACCCTGGCTGGGTCATTGTTGATCTAAGTCTCCTTTAGCCTAGGTGGCAATGACCGCTACTTTAGGTTAGACATAAAATTTCAACATTGTATTCACCCCACCCATGTTCTACTGGGGGTCAAGAGGCACAAATAAGCCTCACCTACTTAGCATCCAAAATGTAGGACCTCGCATGGACTAATCCCCTTCCTGCTATTCTGTCATGATGTAAAATTAAGCTTCACGTGAGATTCAGTGACAGGAAAGGTGGAAGGAGAATGACTTAGATTTCTTGTCAGCTAAAGCCCCCTTCTGCTTTGAGGTCGCTCTGGAGATGAAGGAGGGCATGAACATTCGAAAATATTTTTAATTAAAGTTCTTCTGATTCTATAAGTCATGTAGAGGAGTTCATAGCCTGCCGTGCTGAAATTGAAGGTTATCAGCTTATGAGTAGTCAAGGTCCCTCAGAGCCACAGGAGTAAGAGCTAGAGCTGAGCAAATCATTTGCAACTAATATTTTTTTCATGAATTTCACCTTTGTCTGAGAATTCTCTATAAACAGATTGCAACATTCTCTAATGTATTCATTATTTATGTTCAATAGTAATGTCAGCAAATAACTTCCTCTCTGTAGAGCAGTACATTATAAATTATAATATGCAATATGTGCCATATCCATCTATTTCCCTTACTATTCCCTGGTAAGGGGAGTTAGGTAACAAAGCAGCACAGTGTAAATTTTACAAGAAAATAAACTATTCAGAATTCACTGATGGTCAGTACATGAGCATCTCTGTTTAAAATTCACTCGGCAAGCCCTCATGCTTGTAGAGCTTGAATATACAAATAAATGCAGAAGTCAAACACAGAACGACTGCTGAACTCAATCAAATCAAAATTGACTTTCAAATTCAAATTATTACATACTTTTTTTTCTCTTTTCCTACCCACTCCACTCTGCTGGGTAGCACAGAAGTACTACACATAGCAGCTTCAGGTCTCATGAACCTTTCTCCCCTTTTTTCTCCAGCTACACAATCAAAAGATCTCCAAAATTCAATGCCAAATTCAGCAGAAACCATGATGCTGTCAATCGCTTAAAATCATAATCTCTTTCTGAAACCAAATTATTTCAGTATGAAATTAGACACTGGTTCATTAGAAAAGTTCCATTTCTCACCTCTGTCCTCTGCCAGGTCCCCTTGGAAAGCTGAGGTGGGGCTAGAAAATACAAGCAGACATGAAACCAAGCAGGGTTGAGTTTCATAGGGAAAGCATTGCTCAGCCAGCACCATGCAGGGCTAGGCATTATGGGCATGGAAAGCTTAATCCATTGCCAAACTCCCAGGAATGACTTCACCAAATCTATGCTAGGTCTCTAGTTCATTTTACGCTTGAGTTGCAGCTGGTATCCCACAGCACTGGGCTTTCCATACCACTCCCAAAGGACATGCGCCAGGACTCCAGTCTCTCCAGGCACATCACCAAACCATGGTGTGTCCACCTGAAAGTCAGTCCCTGGCTTACCTACACAAGCCACACTATGTACTGTACGGATGGACATAATCAGCTATATGGTGTGTGCAAATATGTGCCTGGAGGCTGAAACAGAGCTTGGGAAAACTGTGGCATACCAAATATACATAATATATTCACTACCCTGTTTTGCAGTAGCAGACCCCACACATCCTGATACCCTCCTTTATACTCCCTGTAACTGTACTACACACTGCATTTCTATGTAGTGTGGACAAACGTTCCAGTTTGAACCATGTCATCTACCTGTTCTTAAGCCGATTAGACAGTGTGCATGCTTACAGCACCAGGGCCACACTAAGGCTTGTTGCAGCTAGTGGAAAATATTTAGCAGGGCAGGTTCTTTGCTGTGCAGACCTAGGAAGGCTGAATCTTCTTCTAAAATGCAAATTTTTCTTCAATATATTGCAAATGTGCTCCAAAGAACACTTCTAGGAAAAACATTTACTGTGAATAAATATTACATGTTCCTGGTTAGCTGTAATTTGTTCAAATCTTGCTCTGCTTTGAGATCTTGAGGCAGAAGGTAGTGAAAAGAGAAGAATGTAAAATATTTTTTTCCAAAAGAAATATGCTTTTGAAATTAGGCACACAGATCCTAATCTAGTGCATGCACTACCTCTGCTGAAAATCAGAATTTTTATGTTCTTGTATGACTTGAATGCCCAGTTGCTTCTTTAAAATCAAAATAAAACCACACAGTGGACTCCAGCATGGCCCAACACCTGCATAATCATCACCACAGGACATCGATTTTTCCCACTGTTGTAGAATAATGTAATTTCATAGACAGATTCAACTCTTTTCTGCTTCAGTGTAAAAGATAATGACTGCTCACTGGAGGCCAGGTCTTGCACACCTTAAACAGATGAGCTGTCCCCATTGATTTCAGGCTGTCACCGTAAGCTCTTCCACCTCCTCATATAGTTTGCATCAGCACATGTGCTCCAAGTGTGTTCTCTGGGTGAGGCTGAAGATCAGAAGTAGCAGCCACGATGGAGCTGTCTGTACACACTGCTTTGGGGAGGAAGTGTTGGAATGGAGATGTCAAAAAGTGATGAGCCTTAAAAATATTTTTATCTCGCACTCCACTACAAGTTTGCTTCCTGCAACCGAACACTTGCACAATGGAGACGCTTTCATATTAACTCCAAGCAGCCTACATGACAAAAGTCTTTGTTGCCATGTGCAGTATCAAAGCTCCCTCTGTGTTTAAAAAAAGCGTTACAAAATTTTTAGTGTTGTTGAGTTGCTTGGGTTCATTCACTCATTCCCCTGCTCTTGTGGCCCTTTGAATTCACTTTCCACCAAAACATTCGGGTTTAATATTCCCAAAATAGCTGTCAGCAGGAAATGTTAAGAGTTCTCAGTCTGAGAAATAACAAGGCCGTCTGTTGATCTGAATCACTGAGGGTGGGATTTTCAGTCTGTGTGTTGATGAAGAGGAGGAGGGAGACACAGAGGGAGAGGGAGTGAGCCTCTCCCAGCAGCTCCCCATGGGGTTTGCAGCAGTGTTCATGAGTGTGGAGATGGCTGCAGACCCTCACAAGTCACTCACTGTGGCTCACAAGCATGGTGTGAGGTGTAATCTGCGAGCTGGTTATCAGCAGAAAGTCCTCAGCACCTTCTGAGCAGAAATAAAGAAAGAAACAAATGGAGCAGCAACTGAGATCAGTTTGCCCTTGGATGGTACTAGGGACCTGCTTCAACGCCCACTGAGGCTAGAAGAAAGACTCTCCTGAACTTCACCATGCTTTGGAACAAGCCTTAGTTGTTTTCTTATCTCTTTTGTTTTGGAAAATAACTAATGGCACTTGATCTTTACTTGTCAGCAAATCCGCATTCCCTGTTTGCTCTTAAAGTTATACTCATCTATTCTACGAAGTTTCTGAACTAGTGAGTATGGCCCAGGCATCTCCTTCCTTGACCTGGTTTCACTTTTGCCCATCCAGACCATCCCCTTAAATGACTATTCTTGTCCCTGGTGACTTCCAAGGTTGTACAACCTGGAAATCATGCTGTTGTTGTACTGTATGCAGAAATGAAACTATCGCGTGCAATTTCATCTTGCCAGAAACATTCATTTTTGAGTCAAAGTAACCCATGAGAAAAGGCTGGGCCAAGGCACATCACTACTATGTCAAAAAATGAAAAAAAAACAACAAACCATCACATTGCAGATGTTCTGGCCACACCTGCAGCCAACCTTCATTGGCCATACTCTAGGAGCTTAGTGATAAGAGGACACAGTTGAAAGACAGACTGGGAGATAGATGTTTCTGGCCAGCATGGGAGAGAAAGTGATGAATCTTTACTTTGTTCTCTCACAGGAACAAATGCAGGGAGAAACAGAAAGAAAAAAATTTGCACTTCAGTCATCAATAAACTGAAGAGTGAGGCTGCTGGAAGGGATGGGACTGGGACTGGCACACAGACCTTCGCAGGGGCAGTGGCAGGAGGGGCTCGCTCTCTCCCTGTAGCCAACAGGGTGCCTCTCCTAATTAAGCTTCTGCAAAAGTGAACAGTTTTGCTTCATAGCAATCTGAATGAATGTGTTCTTCACCTTTAACCTGCATGGGTTACCAGTCCTAACTCACAGCAGAGGTTTGGTTAAAAAGCAGTGAATGGGGCAGGAGCGAGCTCCTGGTTGCTCTGTGGTGCTGGGACTGAAGCACCGGTTTTGGGCAGAGAGCTGTGCTCAAACCTGCTGCTGCTGGCCTTAAAATCTCTCCTTCCTCCAGGGCTGTGGTGCTATGTCAGCCAGTGTTTATGAGGTGTTACAACGTGGAAAAGCCTAACCTTACAGAATTGTGCTGTGACGCACCACAAGCTGCTGGAAGTAAAGCCATTCCCAGTTATTGTCTTAGCACGATCCCACTCCTTGCTGCAAATGCTTCCCACATTTCTGAATGTAGCAGTCACCTTTTCACTCACGCCATCGCCGTATTAAAACCAGACATGGGTCAGATATGGCAATGGTTAACACGATGCATTCCCTTGCCTCGGCTTAGCGCCTCAGCCATAGCTAGAAGCACTCAGTTGCCTGCCAGTTCTGAATTAATATGAGGGAGACTGCAAGACAGCCAGATAGCAGTCAGCTCAGCAGAGGAAGAAACAGACTGTGCCCGAGTTGTTGGGTGCCCGATAATAGAAATTTCCAGCTTTGTGAGGAATGTAGGAGCTGACAGATATCACGCTAAGCCCCGGAAAAAAACCAGTGTGAGAGGTACATAAACACCTCGGCAAAAAGCACTGAGTGCGCTTGCACTCATTGCTGACTTGGTAATGTATATCTTGGTTTAAAACCTGAGCCCCAAGATCCCGCACAGCTGTATTCCTCATGGCAGGGTAAACCAGCATGCTGTACCTCTTTCATGGACGGGAACACGTTCTGAGCATGATGCTGGACTTCCAGGCACTTTCCTCTGCCTTGCTTTCCCTCCCTAGGGTATAAGGTCTCTCCAGCTGAATGAGTAGCAAGGCTCCTGCTAACTCTATGTACATCTTAATGATCACTCGGAATGGTAATTAGGTGCACATACATTGCAGAAAATGATCTTTGTTAATTAGAGAAGGATGTTAGACATAAGCAACGCTATTTTCCACTGAAACTTTCCCATTTATATACAACAGAACTTTAGTTATGATAGGCATATCAGATCCAAAAGGGATATGTAACCTGTTACATATTCATATGGGGCCAATCTTCTTGCAGGGAATAGCAGTTCCCCCTCAGAGGCATTGCTACAAGGCTTTACACAAGGGAGGGCCATGGCCGAGTGCAGTAGCAATGCCTAGGAAGAGCTCACCTATGCCAGAAAACACAACTGCCCAGATCCTGGGCAGAGCAGACCCCACAACCCAGTGGGAAAACCCTACTGACACTAGTGGTGTCCAGGCTCTGTGAGCACCCACACGAACCACCACCACTTATATGTTAATTTATCACTGCTGCGGGCCAGACATCCCAAACGCGTGTGCTTATCTTTAAGCAAGCCATGTTTCTATGCCCTGTCCAAGAGCAGGAGCAACTGAGTGCAGATGTATCATTATTTACCCACCCTGAAGGAGATTCCTACTAATTCTTCCTCCTGAAGGATCCAGGACTGCAGAGAGAAGCAGAGTGAAGAGGTCCCAGATGCTTTGTTCAGCACAGAGCAGACTAATGAACTTGGAGACCCCAGCACAGAGGAAGCTGAAGTGTACAAGTTTGGGTTGAGCCTGAGAAAGAAATATAACTCATGGGAAGTGTTTCTCCAGGTGTTGGAAGGAAAGAGCTTTTAAAAACAGCTGCCAATATCTCAGTATCTCCTCTATTGCTACCATGTGAGTACTGAGAATGCTGGGTGAAGGCATCCTTAGTGGACAACAGGACAGAGAAGCACTCTGCTCCCTATTACCTAGGAGAAGCAGGAAGGGAGTGAGGACTGCCATTGGGACATCTATCACCTCTTCTCTCTCCACAGGTCTGTCACTGCCACGGTGCTAACTGGAACCACCCCCGCTTGGTGACCTTCATCTACCTCTGCTCCGCCAACAACTCCTACTCTTCTTTGGAAAAGGTGCCATTAAACGTCAGTGCTGAGACAGGTGAATTACCACAGCTCTGTGCTGGGACAAAAAAGCTTGAAGCGGCTCAGTCCTCTTGCCAGGGTGGCTCAGAGCACAGTATTACAGGTTTCCCAGCAGTTACTTCTGGAGATCAGAAGAGCTGGAGACGAAGAAAATGCTGTTTCTTAATGGGCAACTCTTCCCACAGCATGCCGAGAAGAAAGCAATATTTATAGCTTGTGGGAGGCAGCTTCAAGGTCAGCTGGGGTCTGGCTTGTACTCAGCCTGCCCACAGCTGCTTTCTGTGGTCAAAAAGCCCTGAAAAGCCCAGGGAATCCAGCCAGGACTGTGCTGCAGAGGTACATCTCAGGCACTGGAAGCCTGCACAGATGGTGTCTTTGGAGACCGGGCTGTATCTGAATGCAGGCTGAGCAACTAAAGGAAATGTCCCTGCATGGGGTCTGGTGGACTCATTGTACTGCCAGTCACTATTCTCTCTGACTTTGCTCCTGCTCCCGGGTTGATATATCCAATATTAATGAGGCATTTATACTCCATCTCCTCTAAGAACATGCATTTACTCCTAATGGGGTGTGCTGTTAAATTAATATAATTTTTTTTTTTCTTTATGTCGGGGAAGATGATGTATAGCAGGGCTTTTTTTCTCCCCTCTGGAGCAATATAACAAACAGCAGCAGGCTGGATGTTTTGTGCTGCCCATGGTCTGGTTAATCATCACAGATGGCTATAAGTAAGCAAGAGTATGTTCTTGCACAATCTCATGTGTCTCTCAGGGTACTCTGGGAATATCAGTGACCCAGGAATTGACAAGAGTATCAATGACACTAGGACAAGGGGAAATTAACTGTGAGCTGGTGAAAACCACAAAAGGAAATATGTTTTCCACTCAAATGGTGCTGCCCGAGTCAAGTGCCCAAGCCAGAAAGTTTACTGACCTGCAACATTTGTTGTCACAGTTGCTAAAATACAACCATAGCCAAATCCATCATGTCTCACAGGTTTGGTGACTGCCATTTCACCAGCATGGGTGGGTACCTTGCCCCCAACATGAAGATGAAGAACCATTACGTTGATTCATCCCGTGTGCCAGAGAAGGCAATTCTTACTGCTCTAAATACTAAAGGATTAGGAATCTTAGAGACAAATAACAGGAGTAAAGACTCCTCTAGGAAGACCTGAGCTGAACAGGAACTTCAGGCTCATGAGTGTTTATTTCACACAAGCAAATAATAAAGAAAAACCCCAATGTGCGTGCATGCACTATCGTAGGAGTAGGAAACAGCATGGACCTAGAGGCATCTCTAGCCACAACTATGCAGAGATTTTAAAACACACAGGCACACAAGCTCAAGCATTCACAGACCCAAGCTGGAGATCTTCCTAGCAGAAAAGACTGTCAGGGACGTGCAGAATTATTTCCCTATAGTTTTGCATTGCAACCTTGCAGGTCTTTTAACACTGGGATTTCGATAATGTTATCTAGTGAGGGAAGGAAAGTGCAAAGTTCAAACAGGCTCAAATATCACAGACAATTTATACTCCGCTTGCCAAGGCTCTCGCTCTTGCAGCATACTCCTCCAGAAGGCAGCAGCAGCAGCAGCCAGTTTT